>JAVYIG010002159.1:0-267194 GCA_035222895.1 Strongylocentrotus droebachiensis
TGTACTCTGCAGTACATTCAAGCAATATTTTGTAAAACCTGCTGTATGATACTTTGAAGTGATATGATAAACAATTTTATGAATCAATGTTGATGACACATAAGTTATGAATTGAACTTGCAAGTTTTGTTGTGAAAATTTCCTAATTTTCCTAACTCCAGGAAGCTCTGACGGACGCTGAAGTCGTTGGAGCTTCAGCGGGTGCGTCGGAAAACATTCAAACAGCGGGTCAGGCGACATTATCTCAAAATGCATCGGAAAACATTCAAACAGCGGGTAGGGCGACATCATATTATGATCTCAAAATATGCAAATTTTGAGATAATGTCGCCTAACGCGCTGTTTGAATGTTTTCCAATGCATCGGCGTCGGAGCTTCCTGGAGTTATCATTTTCACAGATATTTGAGCCTACTTTTACTGATTGAGCCAACACTCTGTCTTCACTCATTGCGTCATCCATTTAGCATCCCCTTCACATGAATCGGAAAACAGAATTGTCCGCGAAAATGCGGACTAACCATATTTTAGGGGCGCCGGTCCGAAAAATAAGGATTTTCTTTGTAAACGTGGACAGACGCGTCCGCAAAAATAAGGGCGCTAGTTCGAAGCCTATCCAAAATTTGACCCGTAACTCTGGCGAGGAAAATCCCCTCTAAAACATACCAAAAATGAAGTAAATATTCAGGAGGATCTGAGACATTATGGTAGATAACTTCACACAGGTGCGCGCCCGCCCGCAACCCACCATCGATATGCACTTGTATTGTGCAGCGGTTTGCCGTGAAGCGGTTTGCCGTGAAGCCTGTGAAAAAGTGTATACCAATATCACATTTTTTTTGAAAAATAGTCCAAAAAAAAAACTAGCGCCAGAATAAGGTTAGTCACATTTTTGCTGACGATTCTTATTTCCGATCCGTGCGTAGGCGATGCTAAAAACGGATGCCGCCAATATTTTTTTGATGCATTTCACATGGACTTTGTACAGAGACTTTCACGTTATGAGGCATTACCAGCACGCATATTGTAAACCCGCAGAGCACCAAAGAATCTCAGAGCTATGAGTACAAGGGAAAGTTGGAAACAATGTTTAATTCGCCGTTTTTATCGAGATATTTTTAGAGTTCTGATTTTCGAGTTGACTCTTTTTGGGGCATATGTAGAAAAACCTGCTCTTTCATAACAAAAAAACTAATAAAATGTATACAAAAAAAGCATAGATTAATATATAAACTTTTTCTTTGTATCTTTTGTTTTTCTCTGTTTGTCATGCCGTAGGTCCCCTACAGACAAGAGGAGAAAACGGTCAAGAAGCCGAGATCGGGGAGGCAGAGGAGGAGGACGAGACAACAAAGGAGGGGACCGCAGGAGAGACAGAGGAGGAGACCGGGGGCGGGATGGGGGAAGGTATAGACCCACGTACGCAAGCATCCCAGGAGCCAAGAGGAATAAGGTCATCCGCTATGACTGCTGTGTTTTCATCAGTAACATTGAGTACAAGGTGACGTGGCAAGAACTCAAAGACATACTCAAGAGGCATGGTAAGTCCACGCAGGGAAAATAACACTCTTTAATTTGTTTTGCATTGAACTCTATGCAAATTTGTGGGGCTAATTCGCCCTGAGTCCACGATGTTGGAATCAACACATTCTTTTATCTAGCATTTAGATGTTACAACCCTCAAAATAAGATTTGGGAACACAAAGGTACATGTATGCAACACATGACAAGCAAGTTTCCTAAAACATATTAGTTCTTGGATATTTCTTTTTTCTTTAATTTTCTCTCTTTTAAAACTGGCATTTTACTTCTTTTTTTTTCAGTTGGAGATGTTGGCTATGTAGAATTATTCGCTAACACTGATGGAACATCAAAGGTGAGTTAACTTGCAAAAGAGTTTCTATAAAGGTCCAGATAATATAGTGTGCAAGTTATAACTTCAAATTTGGGGTAAAAGATGCTTGAAAATCTAGGCACTTTATTTTAGACAGGTATTCACCAAGTTTGTTTGTTTAAATGTATAGGCATACCCCCCCCCCCCCCCCCTTTATGTTGTAGTAAGTGATTTGTTATTTTTTGTAGCGTCTTTAATGTATTATGTTACAGGGTCAGCTAATCACAAGGCTTGTTCCTTTCTTGTGAATTTTACCCTTTGTATCATGTTGATTTATGAATGTTCGCATGTGTTTTCTGTATTTTTATGAGCAAATAAATTAAAATTGAAATTGAAATTGAATTGATTTTCATGTAGAAAAACATGAATCATACCATGTATGTTCTTGATACATCATGTTTTATTTTCCAAATTGACTAGGATCAGTTCTGTAACAAACTGCATGGTAATAACGGTTTTGATGAATGCGGTCGTTGAACCATAGGTTCAATGTTCGACTCAGGCTTAGGTTTTCTCTTGGAGAGAGAAAAAAAAGTGGTAAAGCACAGAGCAGTTTTTGACAAATGTCCTGGAGTATATTTTTTACACTATAACTCATTGTAAGGCAGTATTATCATTTTAATAATTAAACATAATAATTATAGAGTACTCTCTCTCCTTTCTCTCCCTCCCTATCTCTCCCTCTGCTTCTACATTGATGTCACTCTTCGTCTCATCAGGGCTGTGCGTAAGTAGCAAATTCCATTTCATTTCATTAGTTAACGTTGCATTTATAATTGAAAAGCAACTGATATAGCATGCTTGTCAAATTTGGAGAGTTCCTTGAATTAAATGGGCTAAAAATTGTGAGGACACATTATGTACACAATGCAAATTGCAAACCTTCCATATGATTCTGCAATTCAGTGATATGTTTTTCACATTTTAATGTTGAGTTTACTATTTTCATTTTTGTTCTTCTTTTAGATTTCATTGGCATTTAAGTATTATATGTGGCAGCTGATAATGTTGATATCAAGATACTTTGCTGGTGAATGCAACTTATTTAAACTACTGTAGTTGAACTACATGTAGGTAGATGAAAGTGACTTCTCACTTTTCATGCTATTGCCTAGAAACACATACCTTAGAATACATTGCCCAGATTAACAAGTAGATTTTGTCTAAGGTTGAATGATATATATTCTAAATCATGAACAAAGTGATAAGGCCTTTGTCTAAAAGATTGTGAAAGGGATCAGTGATTTCTCCCCTTTCCCGTTGGACCCTTACCAACTCTCCCTTGACTCCCTATATCTTCCTTCCATTATTTTGATTGTGATGCTGCTCCTATTCTACTTTCATATTCTCATTTATATTCATACTTAAATTTATTCATGATGTGATTCAGAATTGTATTTAAAATTCTTGCTATGTATAAGTCATATACATTGTAACTGTCTTGTTATATTTTGTGCTGAAAGCGGGAGGACCTTACCTGCTCATAGACTTTTTCTTTATAGAGTCTTGACGCCCTTCAGGCTTTCAGCACACGACACCATGTTGTCTTATGTTTTACATATTACATGTTACACCAATGGAAAATAAATTTCTGTATTTTATATGGACAATAAAATCTTGAATCTTGAATCTTCACTTTATTTTATTTTCTCTATCAGGTTTGTTGAATTCAAGAGCAAAGATGACGCCAAGAAAGCCCTCACCGAGATGGATCGTTTTGAAGTCCACAACAGAAAACTGGTCGTGAAGGAGGTTAGAATGATCTACACTTGCCCGATAGAACATAGTACATCTTAGGCAATTAAGAACAAAAGGGATTTTTAAGTTGTGTTTTTACAGCAGCCAAGGTTGTTTTTCTTTTTTTGCTTTTACAGAAGGTACTCAATCTTTCATACAATATGCAATGTAAATATTGATGCGAGAAGAAGAACAGGAAAAATTTCAGATTCTTATATATTTATGCCCAGAAGAAAGCCTCTCCTAAACTTGACTGGGATCTTTAAATTACAACCATGATGATATTTAATTTAGGGATTTTTAGTTAATTTTGATCTTATTTTTGTCTGGAGATTTCTTCATAACTTATACTGTAAAGCCAGAAATTGTCATGTGCTGGAAGCTTTTCGCAAGAAATCTAGTTTAGGGAAAGTTAAATGCAACAAATATTAGTCTCTGGTATGAGACTTCTTTATCGCTCTGTCAATCTGTATATATTTTTTTTTTTTGGGGGGGGGGGCAGTTCACAAACGTTTCATGTCGCGTGAAAAGCCATCGGCTCCAATTCGCGACAGTCTCTGGTTTTACAGTGTGTGACTAGATGTGTATGTGTGAACAGAGGTTATCAGGGGCCCGTTTCACAAAGCCTTTTTTCAATGACAAATTACAAAAATCAGTTACAAATCTAGATTTCAGTAGCTTATAACAAAAACTGTCATTGTGAAACACCCCCCTGGATGGTGATTGTATGTGTGCATGGTGTGTTGGTAACTCGAGCTGTCATAGAGCAACTTAGTTTATAAAATGTGAACCCTTTTATTAATCTGATACAGGACTCTGAGGGTCGTCATAGTGAGAAGTACTTCAGGCAGCGTGAAGCCGAGGACAAGGCGAGGAACGTGCTCACGCCGCAGCTGCTGACCCAACTGAACCTTGACCCCAACAACCTGTGCGACACTGTTTTTGTAGCGAACCTCCCCTACGACGTCTCCTGGAGGAAGCTCAAGGATGTCTTCAAGATGGCCGGCCCTGTGTCAAGGGTGGAGATCATGGAGGAGAAGGGCAAGAGCAGGGGGATGGCCACGGTCCAGTTTGAGACCATCCTGGCCGCGGTCAACGCTATCTGTATGTTTGACGGTCAGACCTTGTATGATCGCCGCATGGCTGTGAGGATGGACAAGGAGAAGGTCAGAACGGGCGGAGGGGGAAAGGAACCTGCCCCTAGACCACCTCCTCTCCCAAGTACGTATGGATGGATTCATGAGATTATCAGAGACAATTATGTCAGTGTTAATTACATTTGCAGTAGATGTAGGGGAGAGACCACAGTATTTGGTCATTACTGTTCAGTGCATTACAAAGAGAAATTTACAACAAATCAGAGATTATATAAATATTGTCCTTTTTCCCATTGAAAAAATATGATTTGCATGTTTCATAAACAGTTTTGGACTTTGTTTTTAGTCCTTCTACCCTTAGTTACTCTATACTATAGTGAAATATGTAGTGAAAGGTATCCTGATAAATATTAGACCTAGTATTCAGTTCTTCCACCTTTGATAACTCTCTATTTTTTTGCACTACATGTACATGGATGTGCAATTGCTTCACTGGTCATTATTTGACCGATTGTTGAAGACCTCTATCTTTATTAATTCTCTATCTTTATTTATTCTCTAAACCCTTTGAAATGTTATGAACAGGTGGTCTGAGCGGTATTGGACCCAGCATCGAGTCCTTGGCCGGAGGTGGAGGAGGAGGAGTAGACTTGGGCAGAGGAGGAGGGGGAGGTGGAGACATGGGCCGAGGTGGAGACATGGGTCGAGGAGGAGACATGGGCCGTGGTGGTGGAGGAGGAGGAGGTGGCAGCATGGGTCTCTCAGATCTTGGAGGCTACGGTGGAGGAAGCAGTCTTACCCAAGGACTCGGAGGGCTTGGTAGCCTAGGAGGAGGTCTGAGCGGTCTTGGACTCGGAAGCCTGAGTGGACTTGGAGGTAGGCTCCATAAAAACTATAAAGGCTCGTTCAGATATGATGACATAAATTGTAATTGGCTTGATATTGGTTTCTTATAACACAGAGCACAATACATATGAGCAGGACTTTTCTTTACAAGTCCCTCTTTCATACTTTTTCTTGTGGCATATCTGAACAAGCCTTAACACTGTTATTTGTACTCTTTGTAGGCATCCACAGAGGTGCATGCTTAAAGGCCATATCCAATGAAAATATATCTTGATATTTATGGAAAACTGAATATATATATAGAATACAAATATAAAGGAATAAAAAGCATTTACTCTTTCATTATTGCACAAAAGCAAATTAAAACCTCAATTTCTGCACCCCTCCAAATTGCGGGTAAACAGGGGTCAAATTTGCCAAAGTTACAGTGACGACATAACGTGTGGATCCCATCGGTTCACCTATATAGCTGAGGCAATCATTGTGAATATGCGTACTCCACTTAAGATGATGTCATCAAGTTTTTAGGTCGACAACTTCTGATTTTCAAAGCTTTGGATTTTGAGTTTTCAGAGAGCTGATACTCCTCTGACAGACACCAAAATGGCATATAATTGACATTATTGTAATCTATGGCTTGTAAGCATTTATAAGTTCCAGTTTCAGGCCTAGAAATCATATACATGTATGTTGGAGATAATTTTCTATCAAATTCTGGTCAGTGACTACATCTTTTCATTTCTGTTACAGGAGGTAGCCTAAGCCAGAATCTGAGGCAGGGCTTGAGTGGCTTGAGTGGTGGACTAGGAAATAGTCTAGGCTCATATGGTGGATCCGGAATGAGCAGTCTTGGGTCTGGCGGTCTAGGGGGACTAGGAGTAGGACTGGGTAGTCTCGGAAACAGTGGGAGTGGATTGGGTAAGTAAACCAAGATGAGAAATGGCATAAACCATTATTACTCATGGGAGCTCTTTGGCATTTACAGCCATATCATTTTGTTGAGGGTTTAATACTTAGTGGGCAACTTGTTTAGTTTCAATGAAATTTTCTTGGGAATTTCTATGTGCATTTCGCATATACTGTACATGGCGATATTATCACTTACATTTTAACGAATCTTGATTGCAGTGAAACTTGCATCCCACATGGAACATCTGTGAGAGAATTGAAAGTCATCTATCACCTTTCAGATGGGGAATTTACGATAGCTTTCCCTTATGGGGCATTTTATTGGGAAGTGATGGAGTATTGCGTGCATTACTTATGACTGAGAGGTCATGAAAGTGAAGTCCACACTTGATTGTTGATACCAATATAGCCATTAGAGCCCTTGATTATGCATTGTTTGCACCCCATTTACTAATGTTAAAATGCACATCTTTTCTCCATGAACAGGTCTAAGTTCGGATCTAGGTCGTAACAACTCTGGTCTAGGAAGCTTGGGAGGGTTCGATCTGGGCATCGGGTCTGGGAGCATGGGCGGCAGGAGCCAGAGCCTTATCGGAGGCAACAACGATCACATGGACAGGGGCCTGATGGGGCTGTCGGGACTCTACGGGAACAACGACCGTGACTTCATGGACAGCCGTGATAGAGACAGGGGCATGGGAGGCATTGGTGGCCTTGGCAACCTTGGTGGTATCGGAGGAGGTGGTGGTGGCATGGGAGGAGGAGGAGGTGGCATGGGAGGAGGAGGAGGGGGTGGCGGCGGAAGGGACAGGTACAGGAACAATGACAGGGATGACAGGAGGGATCGGGATCGAGACAACAGGGGTGACAACAGGAATGATAACAGGCGTGACAACAGGAATGATAATAACAGGCGTGGTGGAGGAGGAGGAGGAGGTAATAATGGCGATGGTGGTGGCGGTAGAGGAAGAGATAGGGGAGAGAAAGGAATGGCCAAGGAAGGAGGAACACAAGTCTTTGTGCGCAATGTGAGTAGGAAATAATTTTTCACTTTATTTTTCAAACTATTTTAAACTATTGGTAGGGTTTGAATCAGTGATTTTGTTTTTGTAATACTTTGTAAATATAATGATGAGCTGATGTTCCAATTTGAATAAAACTCTTTGAAACTGCAAGCTTTACCATGCTTATTGTTAAAGAATACAAAAATTCCCTCATCAAGATTTTAGAAGAAGAAATGGGGCCATATGTGTGTACATGACACTTGACCAGTGTCAGAGGGATGCGAAATGAATCTTCTGTGCTTAGGGATTTGGGCAATACAAAACTTTTAAGTTCTTAAAAAGCTGCCCTGAATTTAAAATTTAAAAAAAGTTGAAATGTGTTACTAAAAGCATTTATCCTTCTTTTCATACAGCTCCCATTTTCTTACTCGTGGCAAAAACTGAAGGATGTCTTCAAGGATGTTGGTAAGTGATAATCTACATGTTAAAAATAAACCGTGGGATAAATTAAAATAAATACCAAACAGACGAACAAATTCTCTGTGTGTGTGTATGTTAAATTACTTGTTTTATGCCTTGCAAATTTGTCTAACAAGTAAAGCTGCAAGAATTCTCATTGAAATTTTATCAAGAAAATTATCTCAAGATGGACGTATCATTTTTACAGTACAGATAAAAGTACTAAAAACAATAATAGCCATATACAAATTAACGTTCATAATTATTATTATTATCGTCTGCAAACTCATATATTTTACACACAGCTCAGGATCTTAGACACAGAAGGTGACATTTCAAAGCTTGTATGTGATATTTCTGAAATTAGACCCTTTATATTTTGACCTGAAAGTTACTTTTCTTCCAAATGCTATTAGAATCACACTGTTAAGTTATGACGGTATATAACATTTTGCTAACCTAGGACAATATTTCTTGCTTTATATTGTTTTATTCTTTTAATCAAAGGAATTGCTTTGATTGACAGGGAATAAGAACAGAGTTTATAGAAATCTTTTTGAAACAAATGAAGACAAAATTTTTTGGACACAATTTATTTGATTCTATTACTGTGAAGTGTAGCATGTTAAATACAAAAATGTCCATACTTTTCAAGGAGGGGAAGGTGAATTTTATGTGTATTTTACAAAAATGAGGAGTTTGTCATGACTATCTTCATCATCATAGTTTAACATCTGTTTTTGTTAACGTTAACGCTGTGATGTTTGTCCTTTCATTTCTCAAATGGCCTTTCTCCAATCCATTTGACCTTCAGCATCCTTCTTGCAGAGGCTAAATGCTCCCAAATTATATGTCCCCTTTAAAGATTTGCAAGATCTGCCGCATAGTTTTGAGCTGGCATTGTTTTCTGTAGAAGACGCACACGTGATGTATCTGTGTTCTCTTTAGGTAACGTGACATTCGCATCCGTAAAGACCGACGAAAGAGGGCAGTCCCGGGGATTTGGAACAGTTCGATTCGACAATTCCATGGATGCACAGAATGCTATCAGTATCCTTTACAAAGCAAAAACAAAGCATGGCTGCAGTCCATTCCACCGTCCCTGAATATCGCCTGTTTGGAGCCTGGAGTGTGTTACATTGTAGCTCTGTGTAAAATGATGAGTTGATGCTATTCTGGCCCCAAACAGATTACAATAATACTAAGTTGTTGTTTTTTCTTCAATTTTTGAGCCCTCCACAGGCTATTTATTGATGGTATTCACAAATAAACAAATCAAATATAAGTCAATCTTAATATACATGTAGCACATTATACTCATTAAGTTTCTACAATGTATGTGCTTTGCTTAGTAAGGTAAAATGTAGATTATTTTATTCTAAGAGATAATTGCAATTGCAAATATAAAAATATACAGTTGTATATTGAAATGATATATCATACTACAGATAAGAGGGAAAATACAGAATGTACATAAGAAAAAGCATGTACATGTAATTAAAATTAACAATTTGATTTCAAATATTTCTCCCAAACCACAAAGCAGTCTTTGGCACCTTCATTACTGTAAACAACATTCAATCACTAATCTATTTATCTACAGGTGTAGTTTCTAGATTCTAGGAAGTTTATCATTATAGGCTGTAATGATTGTAATGAATCTTTTGCCTTGACCTCCAATTCCCCAGACATGAAATCAGGATCCATTCAAGAAGGCCGTGAAATTGAAGTCACCATGGATTGCTACTGAGATGGGCATGAAAATATCAGTTTAATCTCTCTTTATCTATCTGTCTCTCTCTCTCTCTCTCTCTCTCTCTCTCTCTCTCTCTCTTTTATTTTTTAAAGCATCCTTTGCTTGTGATGTTTGCTTCTCTTCTCGTCTGTGCTTGTACATATCTCGCTCCGTCTTCTTTTATGTTGCGTCCAAACCTAGCCGGTTTCTTCGGTCTGCCTGTCTTATGTTCTACCTTTAGGTAAGGTTTCAAGTCCCACCAATGGCAAATCCATTTGGCAAAGATTCGGTCGGTCATGGTGAAACCTCTTCAGAAATTAATTGTGCCTCACTTGCTCCAGAAGACTATGAAGTATTTCAAATTTGCCCAGAACGTAATGCTACTCAAGATCTTGTTCACTTGGCTGTTGCATTCTTCAGCAATCATCCACAAGGACTGATAGTTTCCAATTTCAGCTCATAAATTGCCTACTCATTAAATTTATCTGCAGAGTATAACTACTTCTCATCATATTTGTATAGTTTGTGTGCGCATCGTAGTAAATATGGACTTGCTTTTTAAAAGATTATCAATTGTTGTAGTTGTTTGGTTTTAGATGTGTAGACATTCCATTTCACATACCAAGTGATGTTTTATATCTCTTTGGCAGTGAAGCAGTACACATAATGTAGATTTGCTCTGTTTATTGATAGTGGTGTGAATTTCACTGCTGAATTTGGCCGATATTCATGGCTTCCTGATCACAGTCACTGTATTTGGGGTTTTTATCCTCTGCAAAATTATTATTAAAGATGTGAGAATAAATTAAGTTTGCATAACTGAATGTTAAGAGAAGCTTATTAATGTGGAGGAGTTAGCTTTGTTTGGAATGTACCACCTTTTCTTGCTCAGATTTTGTTCAGTGATTTCGTCATTGAAGATTCTGTTTTGAGATGTTTTTAAGTTTTGTAACATGTATTTGTCAAAATGATAGTAGGTGCTGGACTATAATAATCATTGGAATAGTGCTTTTCTCAAGACTGGAAAGAAACGGGATAATATTGCTCTTTTCCTGGCAAGTAACTATTTTTTTTTACAGAAAGTAACAATAAATTATGTGGAAAGCATCAAGCTTATTCATTGTATATAATTGTAGACTTCACTGCTGCGGTTCATTTTTCGTGTGAATTTGTGGATGTCTAATTTTACTCTCTAGACCTTAATCAATGGTTGGAGAAAAAGTAATGAGAAAAAAAAGTATTCTTAAAGGTATTCCACAGGGTCTGGCTGTTGTGTCAATTTTTGCTAGCAAACCTTTCCTTTGGTTTAAGTATGTATATATCTCATCAAGAAATTGCGACAATTCGTTGGATGCTCTTTGAGGTGGCTGTATTGAAGTATTTTAAGTATACCAATTCATCATCTATTTTGCCCATGTTATCTTTACATGGATCTGGAGTGAGTCTACACATTTCTATCATGGGCTCGTGTTAATTGATGATGGTGATTTTAGTTTACAGAAAAATCTATACAGTAAACAATCTGGACCTGTTCGTAGTTTGATCTCAGTCAGCTGAGAATAATGTTTCTCATTGAAATTGATGATACGCTATGAAGTCTTTTTTTCTTTAATCACTCTTAAATCGAGTCATTCATTTAACATCGGTACACCAGAAGACTTGCGAAATATGTACGCTTTAATTGTCAAAACTGCTTATTCATTAAGGAACTTTTGTGAAGGATATTTTGGTTTTTTATTTGGTGAGGGTCAAGTTTTCCAGCAAGTCTCGGAGATGAGAGCACAATATTCAGCTCTGAAACATACTCCATACTTCCTGTTCATGTTCTCATCCAGCTTAGTCTTATCAGGAATGTTGCAGGACTGTTTGTTTTTTAAAGCATCGTACAATTATAAATGATTACTTTTAACTTCTACTGTTGTGGTCAAACTTGTTCTTGATTGATTTGATGGACGTAAAATTGTCAAATTAAAGCATTTCTGTAGTCAATAGAAGATTTATCAAGTATGCTGACGCTCTATTTCTCTCCATTTTCAAGGGTCTTGTGTGATTGTATGCTGTGTGTTGAGTGTGTGGTTTCTTCTGCTGAGGTACCGTTGCTTCTTCAGCAAGTTGCAGATGAAGTTTCAAAGACTTCCCTCGATCCAGATGTTTGATATCGCTGAAGTTCTGAAGAAAAGACGGTGCTGACTTTATAATGCTGTCATCATATGCCTGAAATATAGCGTTTCTCTATAAAATGAGACGATTAAAGTTTTTGAGTTTTTCAACCAAGGCGCTGAAAAGAAAGAAAATATAAATCCTTTGGTTGAGCTGGGGCATGCTATTTAGAAAATTCTCAATATCTTTTGATGATCTTTTCTTTGGGGTAAGCTTACTGTATCTCAGCAAAACCATAATTCGACAGTGAAAGTTTTATCTCGCATGAAAGAAACTTCAGCTTTTTCTACAAATGGATTGCGAAATCAGAGGCTGTGAACGGATACTATTGGGTAATTCTTCAAGGGGTTATTCATTGAAGTACTACAACTTGATCTGAAACAGCAGTCTGAAACAACTTCATCCTATGAATTAGTCTTTGTCCAGATGTTAGCGCAAGTCGATACTTCTACCTTGTTACAACGCTCCCTGAAGTCAGATGGATAGGTTTTGTTGGAGTGGTTGCCTTTGGATTCTACGGCTATACTACGGATGGCCAAGAAATGGTACAGAAAGAGAGCTCCAAGAAAATATCAGTTGAACCATCAGATATCGTGCTTGGAATCTTCATATCTTCATTGTTTCGTGAAGTTTCGTTCCTGCATACAGTATGTGTCCAGTCGGCAGTTCAATTGGAAATGCTCAACAACGGTATTGACCGCTTCAATTATTCAGTCATCATCTTGTACTCCAAGAACATCTAGACATAGCTGTCTTCCTGGAAGATGTTGTTACCTAACATCGCTGAATATTTGCTGGATCTATCTACCAATTTAACTCTATGGCCTCATTGAAAGAAAGAAAATGGGTGCTGAGGAAGGGCTACATAATTTTCCAAAACTTTTAAGTGGAGTTGATGGATTACAAGTTCACCTACTGATATTTGCAGGAAATTTGTGAAAGTGAAAGGGCAAGTTTTTTAAGTGCAACTTAAGAATCAATCTTGAGAGATTCCTGTTAGTATCTTCCGAACTGTAAGGATTCCCTTTAGTATCTTCCTAGTGCCATCGTTTCAACTGGTCAGATCAACGTCCAGGGAAGTGACTGAAGGCATTTTTGTTCTGTTTAGAAAGATCACTCCAGCAAAGATATCTGGGACAGCGTATGGGTCTAAAATAAAAAGTTGAGATCTGGTAAGGATGGAAACTAATTTGTAAGCTTTCTTGTAAATTCTTGTTATGTCTGTGTGGAAGAATAGCACAGTAGAAATGGCTCTTCAAATGCCCTCATTTGACTTATGACAAGAAATACATGTAGATGAAAAATTTGGTACCAAACTCTCTCACCACGTTTGTTTAGTCCCATGTACCCATTTCTCTGTGTGGTGCATGTGACTTTCAGCAAGTCTGGGTAAATTTCTTGTAATTTTTGCTTTCAATTCCTCTGCACTGCATAACATACCTTTCCAGACAGATTCTTTCACATTGTAATCGCCTGACCTGCTGGGAAGTGTTTCACAAAGACTAAAGATCGACTTCTCATCATTTACTGGCATTGGTCTCTGAAGGGTCGTACAAATCATGGTCACAAATCTGCAGAATTTACATATCGGTATTTTGATAATTCATTATAGAAGGAAAAAATGTTATCAAAACATCATAATGATAAGAGCAAACAGTGGCATGAACGGCCTACCATAGTTAAGTCCAACTTAAAGTTGATCTAAGTCTTTTTGAAACACCCCCAGGACTCGACTTGATCTTTGATTGTACTTTTGGAGATAAATTGTGTAGCTTAAAGGTCATATCTTATTTAATTCTGAAGGATATAAATATGTAAAGCTTCACCTAAATTTCAAATCGGGCTGAATAATTTGGAGCTACTCTCATGTGCTTTTGTTTTGGGGGCCAGTGAGGAATCAACATGTTCACACGACCCCAGGCCAAGGTGTTGGAAGGATAGTTTGGTTTCTGTTGTGTTGTGCCAAATATCAAACAAAAATGTAAGACTCTGTTTTCATCACAGTGTTATTGATCATCTAGAAAATCTTTTTTGATGATAGATGAAAGCCTAAACCCTTAAATTTCATGAAAAGCCATCGTGCAGATCTCATATTCTTGACCTTGATAGAGTCTCAGTGATGGCAACTTTTGTTCACTACAGTTGTTGATTTGGTGCAAGATGACAGCTAAATTGAAATTTGACAGATACATGTAGAGTTAACCACTTTGTCTGGGTGCATAAATAATGTGTGACTGATCAAAGGTTTCATTGCAGAAAAAAAAAAAGGATCCGAATGTTTGAGAAAAATTCAGTCTTTTCAAAAGGTTGAGGGATCGATTTCATATATTTGTGACGGAGTTTGAAATAAAAATGTGAATTGAATCCCTTCTGTGGGTCCAATTTGCAGGTAATGCAGTTGTAAAGGTCATATGTCTCCGATATCAGAACTACAGTGTTGCGTTTCCTTCTGAACAAGTTCCAGGAATCTTTGATTTCTTTTATTCCCCAGCAAAATCTTGGGCGGATATTTTTACATTAGCCATTTGATTATGCCTATTTTCAGTTCAGTTGAACATTCTCTTAGTACCAGTTGTGATAATCTCACCAACATTACAAACGAGCATTATTTCAGTGATAATTGTTCAGTGGTCAAATTTCTGCACTAAACCTAACTTCAACCCAAGACCAGACCCGCTACCTAACCCTCACCCTAAATCCAATTGCAAGTCTAGCCCAATTATCTTGTCCTTTAACAAAGCAGCTATCTTGTCACTCCTCTGGGGCATTGTGTAAGAGAAGTTCTGGACAGGTTGTCTAGGTGTTGATATCAAAGTTTTATTATGTTATACTTGGTAGTATCTAATTAGACTCTTGTTAAATGGTAATGATGGAAGACGCTAACATTGACACACCCGTTGGTGAATCCATGGTGCGGTGGAATCGGAAGATTCGCGGAAGGCTTTTGAAAACGTGTTTTGTCGAGCCATTATCTCCAAAGGGCTTTAAAGTGTTCTACAATCACAACGAGATGAGGATGTTAGACCATTTCAAAGGTCGTGACTCTTGACTGGAATGTTTGAAGCCAATCCTGCAAGATGATGACATGGAAACGTCTTCCTGCAATTCTTTCCCTGGAAGTGCAAGGTTCCTCGGGCAAGATGGAATATTGAGAACATACAGACGTTGCTGCCTACTCCAGTTTTTCAGGATGATATATGATGTCTTCCAAGGATATCACCAGTGCTGTCTTTCGTTGATGCAACCTTCCAGGAACATCTATCAAAAGTCCGTGATTTGCGAGAGTCCACTTCGAGTTCACCTTCTTGAAATTGGCCTGAAGTTATGCTGCAGCCTTCCAGGAACATCTATCAAAAGTCTGTGATTTGGGAGAGTCCACTTCTGAGTTCACCTTCTTGAAATTGGCCTGAAGTTATGTTGCAGTCTGTCCAGCAAGTTGACAAGATACCCTGTCATCTTTGAGGGTTCTCCCTGGAAAGTCCCTTTAGCGTCTTGTGTGTTGGCGAGGACTTGCAGGTTGATCTTCATAATTTCCAAGCAAGGCAGGTCCATACAGACTTCTACATGTACACTCTAGCATACATACTACAATGTATTGGTAAGTATTTGGTAAGTTCTCAGGTTTGCCTTTTAAAAAAAATGGAGAGGCTTTTATTTCAATTAACACCTTATGTTTAAAAAAAATAATTACTATACAGTGCGTCCCAGAAAAAACGAAACCGAGAAGTATCAATGTTTTATCATAATTTAATCACAACCATAATTAATGAATGATACATATTTGGAAAGCTTAGAGTCTCCTCTTTCAGTTGATGCTACTCAGATGATGCATATTTCACGCATGAGTGATTACAAGCAATTTGAAGGAAGGAAACCAAAAAGACATTTGGCGAGTGGTATCTGAATTTCGAAGAAAAATTCATATTTCTAGAAAGTTGAGTTTCTGCCCTTTCATATGACACCTCAATCAGGAAAAATGAGCGAGGAATGACAAAGTTCTGTTTGTTTAAAGTAGCCCTTACATTTTCATAATTTTATCAAACGAATCCGTTTTCACTGGGTGCCTGCCGTAACAAAAAGCAGATTTGACAAAAGACTTAACTCCGTTTCGTTGACAATCAGCCGTGCATGAAGACTCTTGTCTACGGCTGATTGTCAACGAAACGGAGTTAAGTCTTTTGTTAATTCCGTTTATTGATACGGTAGACAGCCAGTGAAAACGAATTCGTTTAATAAAATTATGGAAATGCAGGCACTACTTTAAACAAACAGAACTTTGTCATTCCTCGCTCATTTTTCCTGATTGAGGTGTAAGTTGATTTTAATAAATACCTGGTAGACAAACAAAACGACCCCCGTACAACTACCCCTACGACAACCATCCTCTAGGACAGCTATACCCCGACAACTATCCTAGGGGTTAGTTGTCCTATGGGGGTGGATGCCCAGGGGGTAGGTGTCCGGATACGTATTCAATTCAACTTGCAAATGGGCCGGACTTGCCCTTTAAATGTGATATTGTAAGAAAAATAAATAAAGATATTAAAAATATTTTGAATGTGTAATCAATATTCTGGTCGTCTACTTTGTGTGTGTGTGTTTTAATTTCTAAAGCGATTCTTTTGGTCGCTTCATAAATACTCTTGTGCATGTACAGTGTGTATTATATCCTGCATCAAAAATTTGTTGGCTTTTGATTGGTTGAGAGCTCATCACATGACCAGAAATATTTGACCTATTTTTAGAAAGTACTATATGAGAGTACTATTTGGGTTTACTATTTGGAAGTTGAAAAAAATGTGATTTTTTTTTTTTTAATTGAATTAATTTGTTTTTTTCAAATCTTAATTTAATGAGAAAAAAAAGAAAAAAAAATCTTTTAAAATAAAAATTGACATTTTTTTTGTTCTATATTTATTTTTATTTTTTTTAAGTAAATTTTTGATGCAGGATATAAAACAAATATATCATGCCTTCTATTCGAGGTACTGGTTAAACTATGTGCCCCGGCGACTCCAAAAGTACCATTTGCTATTGGAGTCACCTCTTGCGCATAGTTTTAACCAGAACCTCTCAAGGCAGTGTATATTTGTATCTATCTCAATATTGTCACCATTCTTTTATGCATCACAAAGACACACAATTTCATCCTTTTACTGATCATCTGGCAATGTGTCAATAGACCTTCATGGCAATTTCACAAAGGCAGTACAATAAAACATCATAATAAACAACTGTTACAGCAAACTCTTCAATTTTTTTCTAGTTCCTCCTCTTACTATTCTATATCAACATAACAAGATAATTTCCATATTCCCAAGGAATTTGTTACAAGGTTCTACTCTATTGTAATTTTATAGCTGTAATGCTACCCTAGTATGTTATGGATGAAAAAAGTGCCATTTCATGTGCATGAAGAGTTCAGGCATCAACATAAATGTAATGTCACTTCATGGATTAATTCTTTGAGTATATTTGTTGCAAAAAATTGTGCCCACTTAACTTTATGATCTCAGCCTTGAAGATTCTGTCTTGCTCTTCATGATTAGTATATTTCTTGCACAAAACTTGTGTAGAAAACATGCAAATACAAAAGTTTGGTTGGAACTTTAACCTTGGTGAATTAAAACACTACAGCCATCTGTTTTCTCTGTCCGTCTCTCTATTTCTCTCTCATTCTTTCTCTCTTTTTCTCCGTCTCTTGTATATCTGTCTCTTTCTCTCTCTCCCTCTGTCGCTCTATTTCACACTCGGTCTCTTGTCCGTCTCTATTTCACTCTGTGTGTGTGTGTTTGTGTTTCCCTCCCTCTGTCTCTCTATTTCACTCTTTCTGTGTGTATCCTTCCTTTGTCTCTCCCTGCTTGTGTAATCCCTTTTGTCGTTGCCTGGCACCTTCCATGTGGCCTACTTTTGGATCTCATTTCATCAAATTTTCACTTTGCTGCAACTTGGTTGTCGGTTTGTCCTATTAAGGTATAGGTCACTGTCCACTTGAATACACCCCTCCCCCTTTGCACATGATACACTCCAATGAAGAAGAAAAAATAATTCATACATGTACATTTTTACAGACAACAAAAAGCATGTTTACATGTTTTAATCATTTATTGTCAAAATAATGAGATATTAACCTGGTTCTGATTCATAGCGGAATATTTGAAAAGCCTGTTTACTGTAGGTAGGTCAAATGTGGAATGTGTATTTAAAACTGTATACATCCTACATAATATAGATGTGACATTGTAAGAAAAGTGACCCTATTACACTAGTGTGAGTCGAGGCTTGTTCAGTTTCTGTTAGGGGGGAAAAGTGTCCTGAGCTTATTTAGCTTTAACACACATATATATATATATATACATGTACTGTAAGTGAGTTTGCGTATGACCTTAGTTGGATGCAGCTACATGCATTTTTTCATCACTACTTGATGTAGCACACAAGAAAGTTGGTATTTACAGTGGCATATGTGAACGAAGCTACTATTGATTGCTATGGCAAATGACAAAACGGCTACATGTAGGTTGTTCAATTTCATATCAAGCTCACCCCTTCAGGTATAACATGGGCAGAAATACATGTTCTAGTTTAATGAAATTAACCTTGCAACTGACTTAATTTTACAAAATTGTTTGAAACGACAAATATACCAAGGCACACTGGATTGTCTATTTTTATGCTAATTTTGCTAGGTTTAAATGCTAGGTTTGCAAATTCATGATTTACACATAAATGTTATTCAAGTTTCGATTGGTGATATTACATACATTTTGATGATGCATTGATCTGTAAAACCCTGAAGTACAAAAAAAATAATTGCAGCTGAAACAAATCAAAACCGTCCCATGATGAAATCATATTCATCAATTGACAATTTGGATAAAATAAAACCGTTTGAGATTGAACAGTATTTTTCTTTAATTCCTGTGATCACCAAGTAATAAATCTGTTAAATTGATTCGTCCCCCTTCCCCCAAGCTAGGACAAGATAACTCTCTATGAATGAAAATAAATGTATCACAAGATTTCAGGATTGAAGGGCATGGGTTCCTATACTTCCTAACACTGATAGAAGAATTTATATTAATCTAACCTTGGAGCAAGGTGCTTGTGAAACATTGTACACTACGTAGTTATATGACGGACATATCTATTTACATGATATACAAAGTTCATTAACCCCCACCTGTCCTCGTTCAGTTACTAGTAGAAAATTTACACAGAATATTGCAGCAATATTTACCAAAATACAATATTGTCAAAGAGTTTCTGTACAAAGTTGACACAATCTTGATATAAAGTATGGAATAGAGTCTTCATTATATATACATAGAAAAAAAAAAAAAATCAACAGCACAAAATTCACACAAATTGGAAGTGAAAAAAGTTGTAATATGTGTAGATACAAGAAGACTGATTAAAACAACAAAATCATTAGGTATACATTTTATGAAACTGGTGAAGAATAAGGAAGAGATACATTTACCAACTTGCATCTTTTGGTTTATATTACAATTATGCTTGTATCACCAAAGCAACAAATTGGTTTAAGTAGACGTGCAGTAAAGAACAAATATTGGCCTTTTTCAGCATTTAGTCTGATTCACATATAATAAGTATTGTGAAATAAATTCACACAATAGCATACCGATAAATTTATGTCATATTTTACAAAAAATATATTCACACAATATTACATACAAAGAACATCACAAGCAATCATATTATGGTACATGTAAGCTCAAATGAGTTCCCATGATCAAAGCTAACATTAATTGTGATCAAGGAACAACAAACATGAATATTGATTAATATTGACAATTTTGTCATCATTCTTACCTTTGGCAATTCCAAGTGCTCACAAATATACACTGCCATTTTCATTCATTCAAGGAACATCCATGAGTCTTTCAAACATTCCCATTTGCAGAATAATGTGACCATTAATTGTTAAGTCTAATCGCCAAATGAATACATCTATAATGTAATGTAAGTATTCTGTTATTGTGACAAATTTGTAAAGTGAAAGACTAAATATTAAGCTCATGTTTCATTAGATTTGGTTAAATTAGGCTAAATTTGAATCACACTATACATTTAAGTTAGTCATAAATTGATAACTACAAGTACCTTTTAGCTACCGGTAAATGAAACTATAAACATACTAGACATATCATAACTACTAGTTCCACCCTGTTAATATAATATAATTGTATGTTTGCAGCTTAAACGTGATCCCAGAATGCTTAGCATCTATTGATTGTGCTAACAAATTCTGCATTTTATGTACACTTACATGTATACAGCATGTAATCATTTAAAAGGATGATAAATGCTTGATAAATAAATAAAAGTAATAAATTAAATTGTTTTTAAATACATTGATCTGCAGATCCATCGCCTCTTACAAGCGACCACTAACAACACATACAGAATGTGTAACATATATAACTGTTCTAGCATTTCAAAATTAGCCACTTTTTAATAGCAAAAACAAGTAGACTCATACACAGGCACATCCCCCCCCCCCCCCCCCCAGTTTAAAGGGAGCATGAGGAGAATAATGGACTTCAAACACTAGCCAACGCCCCTAGTTCACTTCCGTTTAAACCCATTTCAATTTCATTCAAAGCCCGCTTGCAGCTCAAGTGAACATGATGATGTCATGTGATGTATTCATCATGCATGTACATGTACGCACGCCACTTTGAATGAGCTCCATGCAACCACGTATCACTACAGCCAGCAAGGTACGTGCTATCGCTATTAAAGAGAATGGCGTTCTAGACTGAGAACCTAGGTGGACACCTTCTTGATTCTGGTAGTGGACGGTAGACAAGGTAGATGGCGCAGATCATCCGAATAATGTCATCATGCCACAGTTCACAGTTGACCTCGCAATCAAAAAGCCCTCATTGAAATGGTGAATGAACACCCCTGGAAGTCTTGTTCTGTTTCATACATTAACACATTGACTGCTAAATGTCATCATAGCAATAGAGTTAATACACGGACCACCCAGATCCATACCCAATGGGTTAACACGGTATTCAATCTTGACCTTCCTAGGTAAGGGTCAAGTACCCTGCATTGCTACATACAGCATGTTTACCTTTCATGTACATTTTCAGCATTTTTTTTCAGCCATTGACGAAACACAAACAATAACAAAATGATAATACAGTGTAGTCACAACGTAAACTTATACAAACAAAGCATCAACAATGGCATCTAATCTCTTCACAAGCATCTCACTGCATGCACGTGTACAAACATGGATAGCATGTACATGTACATGCCTTACTTTGATAAATCATCAACACATTATAAAAGATAAATTCAATTTTCATAAAAGTTTGTCCACTTTCTTTAGTCGCTAGCACAAGCTCACCAGAAGAGGCCAGCTGCTTTAGTCCAAGCCATCCTTGAAGAGGCTCAGCACTTTCCAAGATCGTTCCATAGGAGTAAAAGAATGTTGTACTATTGCAATGTGGTTCAGCTTGGATGGTGGCCATTGAGAAGTAACATGGAAATGTGTGGTCCTTGTGTGCATCATCCAGAGGTCAAATCCAGAGGTCAAACTGACCGAAGGATTGTTGCAGCTACAGGGCATCAATGGTTTCTTTGGAAAGGTATGAAAAAGACAAGTGCATTGTAAGTTAAAACCAGTCGGAAAAATATACTACCGGTAAATGAATGCTATTGCTACAATGTGTTGGATTCAAACTGTTAAAATAATAAACTAGCGAAATTGCTTCCCAATAATTTATTTTTATTTTTATGGAAGTATGTGTACACAGATGTTAAAATATATAATACAATTCTCCAAAACATTTTTGACAAATTTTTAGCTATGCAAATTTTCAGTTGATCTTACACCCATTTGGTCCACCCCCACCCCTAAAAAAAAAAAGCCATTCGGGTTCTTGTAGAACTTATATATTATAGAAAACTATGTGTGTAATAGTACTCCGATATGTCGATAGAAAATTTTGTCATTGGACAACATCGTCATCATAATGGTGTTACGGTACTAGTGCAGGAAAGGACAGGCTTTATAGAGAAAAGTAACAACAAGACCAAATTGATAACAGATAAAATGGTACAGCCAAAATAATATTGACCAGTTAAATATTAGAAAAACTTGGTAGTAAACAGGATTACATGAGATTTGTACTAATAAGCTGTAGATCAAGTGGCTTTAAATGGCTATATGTTTAAGCAACACTATAATCAAATGCACATGTTCCCAGACATATGAACACTCAACCCCAAAATAACATATGTCTATCATCACTGTCTGGTCACTACTTGGGCGTTAACCCTAGCTAATAATGTTCCTGTAGAGTTCCATGCACAATGCCAGCAATTAAACCCCACATTGTTCAATTTTTTTGTATACCAAACTAAATTCTCCCAAACTGCCAATGTTACTCATGTAAACAATAATTAAATACATAAGACGAAACTGATGAATTGACTGATGATCAATTAACTATGTTCGATTAAAAAGGTCAAGCCCGCAACACACTCGGTATAATACAATGAACCAATTAGTGAATGCATGTACAGTACATGGCTTCATTATTACGGTGTTAAATTTATACTTTATGTTACAATATTTTGAATTGGCAATTCTCGTTAGAATGTGGATATGTATGTATTTCTATTTTCTAAAAAATTGGTACCAATTTTAGGAGAAAAGCTGATTCATTAAACATCTAAACTGCAATGGGTTTGAAAAAAACTCACAATGATTTGCCGAGATGGATATGTAATGAAGCGAGCTGTTCTAGAGTACTTCCAAGCTGTTCATGCAGGGTTGTCATCTGCGTGCTGTTCTCCTCTCTCGTCGCCCTCTCTTGCTGAAGTTTCTCTTCAAGGTCGGTGAGGCGACTTGTTAGAGCATCTACGTTGGACGTGGTTTTCTGACATGGACAAGAATGGGTAAAATTTATTTGAAAATGATACCATTTTG
This sequence comes from Strongylocentrotus droebachiensis, assembly GCA_035222895.1. NCBI lineage: Eukaryota > Metazoa > Echinodermata > Echinoidea > Camarodonta > Strongylocentrotidae > Strongylocentrotus > Strongylocentrotus droebachiensis. The sequence continues at coordinate 22,815 of JAVYIG010002159.1, forward strand.
GTTTAGTTGATCTACCACAAACATTTACATCCACTAGATACTGGTTTTGTTTGATATATAAGTATACAATGTACTCTGAAACATAATCAGGGGTGATAGTGAGAGTTAAAAAAAAGGCTTTAGAAATCGGAGCAAAGCTTTTGCTCGAGGCCTTCATGCAAGACATGAGAAAACGACACCTCACCCTCCTAATCTTAAATAAGATTTACATCTATCTTTAATAAGGAATATGACTTTTTGGACGGAAAAAAAATCTCTAAAAAATTATTTTAAAAACTTAATAAATCAGGAAACTATCAGGCCTGCATAATGCAAATTATAGAATTCATATTGCTCATTGACAGCACAAGACACTGCCACAAATCTTAACAGTTATCTTTCTAAGGTGGTATTCTGAACAGGGTGTTATCATTTATTTCAGAAGAACTGTGTTGATTGTCATAATATATTAATAGTTAATCAAAATTAGGACGATTCATTGACTAATGTCTATGCAAAGCTGGCTACATTCAACTTAATTTAAAAGAGACGTCTGAACAAGCAGCATTTGGAGCCCCCACGTACCATAATACCGATGTATCACATGAGGCGGGTTACAACCAATTTCTCGTCAAGATGACGGATGCAGGCTGATGTATCATGTTGGATATATACGGTAAGCTTTTCATATTGATGAAGTGACTGCATTTTTAAGTTTTCTGTGTAGGCATTATACTAGATTTTGATTTATGTTTAAACTTTTAATATAAACTCAAATTATGAAATGTTGCAATTTTTGACCTCATACCTCAAGTTCTGACGACAATCTAGTATTCTCCTCCGCCAAACCCGAAACTTCTTCAAGTCTCTTGGATAGGCCCTCCACTTCCTACACGAAATAAATGTTAAAAGTTCAGAGAAATGTTTCAGTCTTGGAAGTGAAAACAGGCAATAAATCAATATTAGCAGCAGGTTTATGACTTACATTGGATATTGAGAAAAGGGGTCTTCGGGTCACTTCCTTATAGGGTGTACAACATATAGAAACTAATTATAGGACATAAAAACTGTTACAGTAATGAAACTGTTTTGACAAATTAGGGTTTCAATGGATCCCACACCTTTTAGTGCTGTTGGTGCTTGCTTTGGAAGATTCTCACTAGTATCTATACATTCTGCAAATTAAATGGGTGTAAATGATTGCTTGACAAATAAATATAAATGTATTAACAGATTTTTTTTGTTTGGCCGGGAGGGATTAGACCTCTCTGCATGGTCACTGACAGGTGGTTGTCTCATCAAATCAGCTCTCAATTAAAGGGGACCATGGGGGACCAACGGTCACCGCTTTGGCATCGTTTGCTATATAGAGGGCGCAAGTAGCTATAAGTAGTGCAGTGGGGCTTTAAATGCTGTGACCACCAATATCAGAAGCCAGCTAGAGCAAGGGTAATAATGGAGCACCTTGTATGGCAGATTGAGTGCTGTGAAAAAATCCAATATATATATAATTATTACCTGGTCCTTGTTTTTGTGAGCCAGCATGAGTTCCTGTACTCTGCTCTCAAGCTCTGCTGTATCGCTGTGTCCGTTCTGAGCCTCAGGTTCAACTGTTGCTTCTAACTCCTTCATCTACAATGAAAAGCGATGACAGACATTGAGGTTAAAGTGTTCTACAGGAAATGCTCCGGTGATGGTGGCTCCAGTCAATACTCTTATATTCCAGTCACACCAAGGAGACCGACACCAGACCAACAACAGACTGAACTTTAAAAAAACGTGATCTAATGGACAAGGATCAGTAGGTTTGGTGTCGGTGTGACTCGGGTAACCCTATTCATTCTTCAGCCCTTGACCAAATACTACCTAACCCAAACCACAAGTCTAGAACCAACCTGAAAACCAATTGTATCTCTATCGCTAATGCAGAGAAAAAGTATTTTAAAAATTTGAGGGGCTGCTTTTCAAGCTAGCTTGCATGAAAGTAACACTCTTTAATTTGTTTTGCATTGAACTCTATGAACATTTTCGGGGGCTCTTTTATAACTTTCGGGGGGCTCTTTTTGGCATTTTGGGGGCTATCCGCCCGGAGTTCCTGTGTATTATTTTCCCTGTGCTAATGCCATACCTTTGAAAATAAGAATGTCTGGAGTAAATGTTAGTCAATGGTTAAAAGGGAAGGTTCTGTTTAGGGAGGGAACAAAATCCATAGCTAGTTCAGTTCTTCAATTGAAATATGGTATAAGCTCACTTATAGAAGAATCTTTTCCAATTGCACCCTAGAATAACAAAAATTTCCCATAGATTTTAGACACTTGTTTGATTAATACATGTATCTGGAGTCTTGGAGCAGTTATCATATGATATTAAAACGAATTTGTTAATTTTCAGTATGGGGTCGAGGTAAGGGCACATATTAAAGGAATGGTAGAAATATGGAAAAAACATAATGCAATCCTTTTTAACTTTTGGATATTCTAACATTCTATTTACTAAAACTCTACTATGCAAAGACACAACATATTACAAACATTACCAAGAAAGAAAACAAAAATAATCTAGATCATGACCTGAGATCTTCTTTTTATTAAATAACATTCTTTGCTACATGTACTTCCTCTGCTTTAGAGCATCTCAGAATCAACTGATAATAAATTAATTTGATGATCTTCTTCTTTTTTTTTCTGGGGGAAGGGGGGGGGGGGGTTAATTCAAACTAAATGGTTTTTAACTGAAATCTTTAACTAATCCTTACCCGTTTCTTTAATCTGACATTCTCTTCTTTATATGCTGATAGCTGTCTCTTCCACTCTTCAACGTTAGAAGTACTCTCTTGAAGTGCTGTGGTCAATCTGGCATTATTATTCTTCAATGTCTGGAGCTCCAGCTCCCATTTCTTGGCATTATTCGAACTGGAGAGCAAATAGAAACAAAGAAAAATTGCTGTAAGTATGCGGTACCCCTCTGAAAGGTTTAAGATCATATTGAATTCTGTGGGGAAAAACAGCATTTCTAAGAAAACTGAATATATGTGTATTATGAGATGCAGGAATGTGAACCTCTTTTTGCTTACAGTGTACCAGTCACCTAAAAAAATTATTTGTGTACAGTTACAATGTATAAAATCAACCTTAAAAAAAACCTTTAACCTGCAGCTAGTGGCTAAATAAGGAGTGTGTAGAAATTTTAAAAAAAAAACAAGTTCAACCTGGGTTGAGCACTTTTATGCTACTTGAGAGTGTATATTAACTAGCAAAATCTCTTCGTAGAGGCGCATATAATATTGAAGTCATTTTATTGGCACCCTTTCAATCATTTCATGTTGCATTACTTTATTGAGGTGATTTATTGCTTCAAGTGAGAACAATAACAACATGATCTAGCCAAGAGAACTACCTAATTAAAGCATGTACATCCAATCCACACATTTTATTGATACCCTTTAAGACATTTTATTTTGTGGTGGTTTTTATCGCTTCAGTTGAGATATGATCTAGAAAAGGCACCTGGCTAATTATAACATGTACATGAACACCCCACTGACGCAAGCATACTTAAAACCAGGAGTGAGACTTGGTAGTGTCACCTGATTCAATCTTTGACTTAATTGAACAGATTTAATCTCTATCCCCACACAGAAACAGATTGAGAACAGATTTGTGTACAATTCAGGAATCTAAATGAAGGGCAACAGATACCCCTGTGTATAGATGTATTTATTGTATATGTACATGTGAATCAGTTTGAATCTATCAAGTACATACATGTAATTGTGCAAATTCATATAATTTTGCCTTTGGGAAGCTAACCTCATATAATCCTCATGGGTATTTAATAGTACTTGTAAAAACATGCGAATGTTTGTGATTGGATATCATCCCGAGCAGGGAATAGTTAATCTTTAATTTTTGTTGGGGGGGGGCCTCATTTTTCTTCCTGGATATGCTTGTAATCATTAAAGGTATTACAAAGTTTTGGTATGGGGTCAGGAATTTGGTTCAAATTAACATATTGGAAGCATATGAGTTCCTACAATATTAATTGATCGTTGTCGCGGTTGAAATCGAGTCTAAAGTTATGAAATTATAAATAATAAACCCTTTATGTTGTATAGCTCCCTCTCAAGGTCAATATATTAATTTAGCTATGAAACAATGTTTCTTGACTAAAATCGACCGATTAGCTATTCCTGTTTGGAAATTATATATCACAACTACATATTCTGAGATTTTCATGGTCGCAGCTACCATTGTACGGCCATAGACGCTATTTGAAATTTATCAAAATTTACCGGGAGCACCGGTAAATTTTTATATTAACTTTTTCTCAAAAACAGAAGTTTTTTAGGGGCTAATTTTTTTAGTGCTTATTATACATCCACAGGGGCATCCAAATATATCAAAATTGTAAAGATTCACTATCCACCCAATTTTAAAAATTAACCAACACTTTGTATTACCTTTAATACATGTACAGTACTTCCATCAAGAAATATTGTAGACATTAACATTTCTAATCTGGCAAGAGTGTATAAGTTCTCCAGTTTACCCTGCCAAAATGGTGGATATGTGTGCTATAGAAAGATCCAATATTATCATTATTATCAAATCAGGGTGATAATATATCTGCAATGTGTTTAGAGACATCGTTGATGTATTAAGCGCTATATAAACCCTGAATATTAACATCATTTTATAGAGATATTGGCTGCTTTGAGAGGCCTGTCTGTTTTATAGGCTCAAGGGAACTTGCGCACATCCTGCCATGACCCTGAGACAATTTTAACACGTAAACCAATGGGGATCGCAGCATAAGGGCATATTTTTTAAAGACTATTGACTGGAAGGCAGGTTTGAGGGCACTTTTCGAAAGACTATTGACTGGTAAGTGAGCATGGCTAAAATCACGACTCCAATTTTGACAATCAGATGGCTAGATTTCTAAAGTGAGGTATATAATTATTATTACTTACCTCTGTGCCAATGCTATTTTGAGTCGATCATTCTCATACTTGAGCTGGGCATCGGATGAGGCCATGATATGTACTGGGTTGGGTATCGAGCCGGTTGAATCGCCAGAACTTTGCTGCAAGTGTGCAAGAGACGTAGAGTGAATGAACTTATTACCAAAAGATAGAAAGTCTTTATGAATCATGCATGTAACTCACACATAATTCATCATGTATTTTGCAGAAGAAAAAAATAATTATTTAATGAAACCATGGACCTTATGATGAAACACATGAAATTAAATCCTTTTCACTGAAATTTGTTATAAAACTGTCAGTTACAAACATGAACATGTTCATTGTACCATAATATTTGCTTTAAAATTTCCCCTTTTTCTAAGATATGTTTAAAGCACATAAAGCAGATTTTTACAAGGGAGGAAAATACAGATTTACTGTATGCATAACGTTCAAACAAATTGAAGAATTGGTAGAGTTGTTTGACATGTTTATTGATCTACAGCTTTTACAAATGTATAACATTCTTGTTTTTTGTTTTTTTAATACTTGTCTTCTTTATTTTTCCAAAAACATAAAAGATTATTTTTATCTCTCTTCTTGTTCTTACTTCTTTTTGTTTTTGTTGGGGGGGGGGGGGGGGGGTCCTTTAGTATTTTTTTCTTCTTCTTTATTTTGTTTGTGTGTGTGTACATGTTAACTTTCTCCCAAAATTTGAATGCCTTACATGGTGAAACTATTAGAATTTAGCAATACCTTGGCATGGTTGATTTCATTGTTGGTGATCTTGGCCGATCCATTCTGGACGGGGGTAGAATCTATGCCTTTCTTGGAGGGTTCCGAGGTGATTTCTAATGCTGCTTCCTTCACTCTCTCAAACTCTTCTATGAACTGCAGGTTTGGAAGTGAGAAAGAGACTACAATGAGAGCTGAATCAGAATATACATGTAATACAGACATATGTTATTTACTGGAATGAGAGAGATAACATGTAAAGTTCAAGCTCAAATTAAAGCTCATTAATTTTGCATAACATTACAATAAAATACATATAAATATATCAATGTAATAAATATAAAATGCCTACACATGTACATATACAATAAAGAGTAATTCGTGTTGTAAGCATTGATAACATTTATGATATCATGTAAAGCATTGTGAAACTTGAGCAGGGATCAACATAATTAAGTACCATCTAGATTCAATTGTCCATTATCTCATTAAGAAAGACATTAAGAAATAGAATAACCATTACAGAATATACGGGAAACAGCTTAAAACTATGTATTACCTTTAATAATAAAGAAATACATTAAGAAATAGAATAACCATTACAGAACATACAAGTAATGGAGAGAAACAAAGATACATGCAGTAAGATAAATACGAACAAAAAGAAAGACGCATATAAAAAGAGCATAAATATTTTTTTTTTTTAAATATATATATAATTTAGAGAGAGAGAGAGACGGGAGTAAGGAAGAAGGACAAGGATGGATGAAGGTGCATTTGTTAAGAGGTAGACAGAGAGACAGACACACACAGCTCATCTCGAGAGAGGGAGAGATATAAAGAGAGACAGACAGACAGACAGACATGTAGGAAAATCAACAGAGAAAGAAGGATAGAGAAACAATTGTAGAAATATATACACAGTAGAGAAAAGAGAGAGAAAGAGAGAGAGAGAGAGAGAAAGAAAGGGATTCAGAGAAGTTCTAAATATAAAACACTTCCTTCAATATGCTCTATTTAACAAAAACTTGTCAACACTGTGCACTAACGAGAATAAATATGATCCAAACTAGATCTATAATCTTTACAATCACGCCTCCACATCAGAGCTTTATATAGGACACAACCAGGGGAGTGTTTCACAAAGACAAAGATCGACTTTAAGTTGGACTTAACTATGGCAGGCTGTTCATGCCACCATTTGCTCTCACATTTACTGGCATTGGTCTCTCAAGGGAGTACAAATCATGGTCTCAAATCTACAGAATTCACATTTTTTGATATTTCATTATTGGAGGAAAAAATATTATCTTAAAATCATAATGGTGAGAGAAAACAGTGGCATGAACGGTCTGCCATCTATAGTTAAGTCCAACTTAAAATCGATCTTGGTCTTTGTGAAACACTCCCCTGGTGTGGACATATTTGTACACACACACCATGGTGAGTATGTGTAGAATGTAAACGCTATAAATCATTTGTAGTCATTAAGGACTGGGTCTTGACTATGAAAGTAGTCATGTCCTGGAATTGATGAGCCATGAGCACAAGAATCTTGGATCGTTGTAATTTTTAGAGTGCACCCTAATAAGGAGCATCAAACCGTTAATGGGGGAAGTCCGTCCTGATGTCAAGTAGGTTTTGAACCAACTTAAAGATAAATTGAGTTCTGGTCATACGATTGCATTGTGAAAAAATGCTGTGTGGATGCGATTGTAAAAAGGCTGATCACGAACATACAGTATGTAGCAGATAATGTGTATTGAGGTTTCCAAATCATCAAAATGATAAGAAATTGGCCCAGTTTTGTTAAAGGCCACATGCCCTGTACACAGAAATGTGTAAATGGGACTACACAAACATGTGGCATGAAAGTTGTAGTCCACAGAAAAAAAAGGGGGGGGGGGGTACCGTATTTGAAGAGGCATCTTTTTCAGGGGACTTATTTTCTATGATACTCTTCCAAATTCACATTTAAAGAATGAAAAAGTTCAAACATTATTTTTCCTAATTCCCAGAACACGACCTTCTCATCAATATCAGAAAAATAGAAAAAAACAGAACAGTGAAAGTTTAAGGAAAAGCAGTTAAAAAATAAAATTATGAAATTCAAAAGTTGTAACCAATGAAACAAAAATTGGCAAGGCCCGTAGGCCTACCTCTCAAGCAGCTCCCATTTGCTGTGCTCAGTAAATTTGAAACATTCTTAATATTATTGGTTCTTGTTCTTTTGAAGGTTTATAATAACACAAAACCACAAAGTTATACAGACCTTCAAATACATGTAAATGAACCTTAGAATTAACCAGCTCTCCTTATGCTGATACGTACCTTGTTGAGTTCCGCCTCGGTGCTGAAGCCCAGCCCGTAGACTGTGTTTGCTCTGGTGTCGGCCCACTGCCCAAACTTCTGTGAGGTCTTAGTGAAGGTCATGGTAGCTGAAATAGTGCTGTTGATAATTGCCTGAAATGAGATTTCAAATCATACTTGGTCATAAATGATTAAAATGAAGTCAACAAAACAAGAAATATATAACAACAACTTCCAGTAAATTTACTGTAACCATAAACTATCAAGGCATGTCAATTCTGTGATGAGATAATTCAGAGTTCTGCTTTATTTTTTTGACATTTTGTTTTTCTTCACAAATCTGTACAGTGCATAGATATGGACCTAATACAAATTGGACCCATCAGAAACGTTGGTGACTTGTGAGATAGTGTTTCTTGCATGGAAAAAGCTTCTAATACATTAACATATTTCTAAAGTCCCGAAAAGACACCCTGTGGAAAATAAGCAGTACCGGTATTCACAATTACCCTATGGTAATTAGCACAAATATTTGGCATACAAACTTCCTATTAGACATATTATATTAAAGAGAAAGTTGAGTTATGGAAGAGGTGAAAAATAATTTGTGAGCGTTATCATTCTTATTATGCAAGTGTGGAAGAACATCAGATAAGACATGTTCCCTGAAAAGCATGGCTCTTCAAATGCCTTCATATTCTAAATATGTCATGTAACATCGTAAAACTCCAGGGTAGGATTTGTACGCCACGTGTTCGTGTAGTCCCATATACATCTTTCTGTGTACAGTGTTTGTAACTTTACCAAGACTTGGCCAAATTTCTTATCATTTTGATGATTCCAGAACCTTGCAATACACACAAATTCTTATATGCTAGATGATCCACCTTTTCTGGTCAATTCCACACCGTTTCCTTCACAATGTAATCGCATGACCAGAACTCAACTTCATCTTTTTGTTTTTCTTGAATACAAGTTGTGCTTTAGTACATAATAAATTACACTGTACATTTGTTGACAGTGAATAAATCGTAGATATTAGAGGAAAAAGTATCACTGCACAATTCCAATATCTTCTCTCCACATAATATGTAAAGTACTAATTTGGGGGAATTATGGTATCTCTGTAAAAAAAAAATGAAACAAAGTGCCTGTACGTACACATTTCCTGTGCTCAATTTAGTATCAAGTGTCAATTTGGTCGAAAGTCAATCGCAGAGATTTTTTTCTTTCCATTTTTATTTTCTTTTTTTCCTGCCGGCTTGTGGCTACTATAAGACAATATCCTGTTGATTTCCTGTTCACTAGCTCCAATACAAGTGGAAAAGAAGATCCTCTTTTCACCACTAACATATCGTTCCTTCTTAGAAATTTGTTTTGAATTAATTCCTGGTTCAAGTGTACTAAAAACATCAATTTCTATGATTATTTAGCCTTGTCATATATACATGTACATGTATATGCAAGTCCTACATGTAACATGCATTACTTGTTAGAATAAAATGTAAAGAATTGTATGGATATTTTGTAGTCAAATGAAAATTGGAAACAAATAGAGGGTTTATTTCTAATCGTACTTTATAATGTACATGTACATCATACATGTATACATGTATGATTAATTGCCAGACTTGGTTGTGCATGCCTCCCCCACCCTCCTATACACAAATCCATGTACCATGACAGAACCGCTATAAATGAAAGGGGCCTTGTATCTCCCTCCCCTCCCAGGAACCTATCAATGACACAAATCCATGTTTGATATATTTGCTTTATATGGGGTCAGGGTAAACATCCTGTGCGACAATGACTACAGTAACTTAATCAAATTTGATAGACTATTCCTGTAATAGGCTAAGACAGGATTGGCGTAGCTTTAATCCCTCTTTAATCTCAATCAATCATGTACATCTATATATATCTCATGATAGGTCAATGACCTTGTTATTACGATCCTATCAATAGGGCTCAGTATAGAGCAATTATAGTGACACACTTTTATTTTTAAATCAATTTGCGGTTCGAACCTCACTTACATACTGTACATGTACATATCCATGTACAACCCAGCACCACAAATGTCATCTGGGGGGTGTTTCATAAAGCTGTTTGTAAAGTTACGCATGACTTTACGAACGACTTGTATATGAAGTGCCAGATAGGGTGCCCAAAGTTTTTTCTGATATTTTCAATAACCTCAATTGAATTATGGCAACAAATATACTTTGCAATAAAAATGTTTGTTATCATAAGAATGTTAATCTACATCTGCACAGTTCAATTTTATTTGATGTATTTAATAATGATTTCCCATTTGGCTTTTATTGAGGGTGTTTCATAAAGCTGTTCGTAAAGTTACGCATGACTTTACAAACGACTTGTATATGAAGTGCCAGATAGGGTGCCCAAAGTTTTTTCTGATATTTTCAATAACCTCAATTGAATTATGGGAACAAATATACTTTGCAATAAAAATGTTTGTTATCATAAGAATGTTAATCTACATTTGCACAGTTCAATTTTATTTGATGTATTTAATAATGATTGAGCATCCCATTTGGCTTTTCATATACAAGTCGTTCGTAAAGTCATGCGTAACTTTACGAACTCTTTATGAAACACCCCCCAGAGATGATATCCTTTTATTGACTGCAAGTCTGACTCTAAATATGGAGATTCTCAGCTTTATCATGTAATTCGCAAGAATTTGATGTTTTAATGGCTGCAGTCACTGAGAGAAGATAGAGAAGGTTCAAACTCAGTACATCATGAAAATTTTCTTTTTCTTTTTAGAGAAGTACATAAAAATGTCATGTATACGTGATTACATGGAAGATATGAAGACGTCAGATACAATGAAGGCTACAGTAACTTCTTGGACAAATTCCCAATTCTGACATCCTAATTTTCTATTTCCTTCATCCAAAGTCCGCCTATTTATCAGCCCATTTTTTCATACCTGAGTTTACAAGTGGGCTCACTCAACAAGACATGTACGCTTGCCTTCTTATCAGAAGGTTGCGTGCTAAGTGAACTTCATAAATCATAAAACACCATAACGTTGCAATCTCCACTAGAGGGAGTGTCAAGGATTTGATTTCCCAAAATAACCATAAGGAGAAATTGGCATTCAGCATGCCTCATACTTGTTCATATGTACGAAAGAGTAGATTGTTGGACTATTAAACTTAAATATTCATAACTTTGGGGAAAATGTGAGTATTATGTTCAGGCAAATGACGGTTACTGCATTTTGAGAAGGACCAGTTTCAAGTAATTCTAAATCTTCCTCATATGCAGCACATGTAGATGTAGACATGTACCTAGATAGATCCTGTAGATCAACAAAGTAGGTTCAAATGAAACTTGCTTCATGTGCTGGAAATTACATTCAATGAAAACCACCTGTTCTGGTCAATTCACCGTCAGGACAGCTCTTTATCATTGATGAAATAAAGACCATGAGCTAATGTTGCCAGAGCACATGACAGATCATCAATATTTGCTGGGAGATGTTGCAGGCAAACAGGCGCAAATTGTAAATGTTCAATGAAAATTGGCAGGATGCATTGTGTAATATCATCTGTTTGGAAGCCAGAACGGTGTTTACTCATACATGTATATATTATTTTACACATAGTTTAACGCCTTTTGGCCTCCAAAGAGATATTCAATATGTTGTCTATTGAGTCTATTTTCAGAAAGTATATTACAGCTGCAATTGCACTGCGATTTTTCTCACATTTCGGTGTTTCGTTGCAAACTGCTTAGCATAGCAACTACAAGCAAACACGACAACGAAAAACTAAAATCGCAGGAAACATCACCTCTGGAGTGTGTTTTTTTTAAACGCCTGCTGACACTTTTGCAGTACCACTATAAATCTAAAATTTGGTACGATGCTGGTTTTTTGTCACGTGACACTCCTCGCTTCTCTGCAATCGCGCGCAGAGTAGCGACAAGTTGCGCATGCACACTACTCACCAAACAATTGGTATGAGCAAACACCAATGATGTTGAATTGGTTTTTCCCAGTAGTGTAAATGGCAGTCAAAGGAATCTACGATTTGTCAAAACGGTGTTTTGGATGTGTGAACGGGTCTTACCTTGGATCCATCCACGCTGATGATCCTGTAGCTGTTGCGGGTGCTGTCAAAGAAGAAGGAGACGGTAACAGCCTGCTTGCTGGAGGGAAGCCAGTTCTTCTTCGTGTTTGGATCAATCTGGAACACATGGGCCCTGGTCGTGAAGATGGGCTGCTCCCTGCATAAAGAAAAATATAATAATAATCATAGATATATGTCCAGAGATTTAAAGGGTACTTTTTTATATTTGTTTCTCTCACTTTATCAAATATTGTAAATATGTGATTCTCATGATTCGTTTTAATAGAATAAACAAAGAAAACAATAACAAATATATAAAAAGATCAAAGGGTACTACACGATTTTACCTAAAAAATTGAAAAAGAAATAATTTGTACGACTGCATGTCCTTCTATCAATCAAATCAAACATGAAATCACTGAAAACAGTACAAAGAGAAATCCAAATTTGGAAAGGATGAGAGGACACAATGTTTTAAAAAATTACATCCATTCAAGGTACACACAAAAATTTAAAAAGAGTAAACAAGTTGTTTATTAAAGGGTGATGCAGGGATTTGCATTCTGATGTCTCAAAACTTTCAAAAGGGCCATATAAAGCGTTGTAAAGAATCATAATTGAAAACTTTCCTAAAAGTATGATAGCAAAATATTCATTGTTATGTTAGCAATATACATGTAATAATTTTTCTTCTCAAATTTGAATTTTAAAACTGGCAATTTGTTGAGTACAAAATGAAGCCTTCAATTTTCACTTATAGAGAGAAAACCACAGAGTCTTTAGTTCTGAAATTGTGCACATAACCACATACTGTACAGCCTGTACATATATACCACCATGAAATCACTTTGCTGCAACAGATAATTATAATATTTGAGCTAAGTTGTTGAGGGTTTGCAAATCCTTGCAAGGGGATTTAAGATACTTGAGTACTGAGTAGTTTCACATTGAATACAGTGTTATTGTGGGATACAACATTATAGGAAAAAGTGGAAAGACGGTGAAATTCTACATGTACATGAGAGAAACCATACACAATTAAGGCCAACATGTACAAAGGATACTTGTTTTTCTGCTTGCTAATGGGTACTCGAAAATATTACTTCATAGAAAATCAAAGCTACCTGTACATTATACATCACATACATGTATGTGCATACATGTACATGTACGTTGTTAAAGGTAAAGACCAGTATTGGAAAATGGAAACGCCCCAATTTCAAAAAATGAAATGGAAGCTCTTATTACCAATCATGTGAAAGAATATGTTTTGAATAATACATGATGATAAAAATGTTGACGGGAAACCGCCTACTAATTGATATATTTGGTAAATTAGTGTATCTCTTGCCTGTTGAGAGATACAAATGCATGTGTCGCGCACGTGTGTGTAGTCCCATATACATCTTTCTGTGTACAGTGATTCTAACTTCATGAAGACTTGGCCAAATTGCTTATCATTTTGATGATTCCAGAACCTTGCAGTACATGCTAGATGATCAACCTTTTCTGATCGATTTCACAATGTTTCTTTCACAATGCAATCGCATGACCATAACTGGTCTTTAGCTTTAATGTAACTTGTAGGAACACACATACTGTACATTTACCATCACTGTACTAACAAAGCAAAAAAACAAAAACAAAAAAACACAAAAAGGGATTCTCAGATTAATGATTTTCCAATTTGTCAATCAAAGTTGAAAAAAAAAGAAATTTGAAATAGAATATTCACTTCATTAAAAGTTACTGCAGCACACTATGTAGGCATGATGAATAGCACATGTGATAAAACGCTTTGCTAATTTCTAGTTCCCTTGGTTTGCAAATCTACACTTTTCACTTTATTTCAGAAAACATCTCCCAAGATCACTAATAATCTGGAAACAATGTTTCAAATTTGTGAGACCTGTGCATAATTGAGTTGGATTTCTTTCCCAATGCCTTGAAAGGGCAATCCTGCATTGTGAGTCAGTGCCAGCCACTCCAGACAAAACATCAAAGTCCCCTGATGAACTACTATTAGTCTCATGAGTGAATAATATAGTTAATAAAGTCCCCAGGCAAGTGAATTAACACCCCTGAAAACAACATCCTGTCTTGGTCTTTTTCAGATTATAAGAATTTCAAGTTTCAATTGTCTGAGCTGTCTGCATTTGCTAATTTTTTCGAAAAATGTGCCTACATGTAAATGCATTTTAGAGAGTTTAAAGTCTGTGCACGCGACACAATGAATGCAAACAGTTTTCTGTATTTATAAGTAGGTATCAAAAAGATATTCTTATTTCATAAATGGGATTTACAATTAAATATTCGGAAGGGAGACAAAAAAAAAACTTTTTTTTGTTTTTTGTTAAAGGTACACATGTACAGTTGTACCTGTTAAAAGCAAAGTAAGCCCAACTTCATCACAAAGTCTTTGAAGGAATCAACTTTTAGAAAGCAATCCCAATAGCCCTCTGTGTCATTTTTTAATATTACATAATCAATAATGTATTTATTACATAATTAGAACCTAGGAAATACACTACTGAGTGTATTGAAATCGGCCTCGAGCCCGTTTATTGGAAGTCCTTGCAACTGTGTTGCTGATATATTTTCATTTTTACTTCTTTTTAAAAAAAATATCAGGCTACTCGACATCCTACAAAATGTTTTATGGCAATTGCAATTGAAATCAGTCCTTCTTTCAATAACAGAGGTGTTTTCTTTTTAGAAGTGCTGTAATGAATGTTCTTGTAGGTCAGCAAAGTTGACGTCCACACTCAGTAATGACACTGATTTTAAATAGGTATTGGCACTATTGGTAAAAAACAGATAAGTGTCAAAATGTACCACAATAACAAAACTAATGTCTCTAAATATGGACTGTACTCTAAATATGTTCGGTACGTACATGTACATAACGGAGAAGGTCGATTTACACGCGCTGATAAACAATTTCTATTAGCATGCACAATTTGCAGTTCAATTCGAAATCTGACTGGAAATTTTCAGACTGCCAGTAATATATGTACATTAATCTACATAATGTACATGTGTGTAATTCCTTCAACCATTACTGCAGGAAACACTTATTCTTTTCAGCCATTAGATGACCTTAACCTCAACACTTGCTGTCTGGAAACAAAAATCAGTTTAGCAAGAAAATTTTTGTAGTAAGCAAGGGATAGAACTCAAATAAAGGCTGCATTACACCGTTAACAATGAACCCACTGATTTCATTCACAACAACACACAATGGAGACGAAGTCACACATCTTGAAAATAATACAGAATTGATGAATAATGGAATCCGGTCAGACAGGTTGTTATTGACTCAGTCAGAGGTAGACAATCATCCACATTTAAAGTACTCACGTTTTCAACTCCATTTCTAACAATAGACGGTCCGAAATAACACTATACCTCCGCAAACAACAAATTCCCTTTGCGGCCAAGTGGGGAAATGAACAAGATAAGGAATAATGCAATCACATTGGCAAATTATGCGCCAAGATCAGGATGGACACAAGAAAACCGCTCTCACTCGATCGTACAAGAAACGGGAGTGAGCTGATACGACTTGGGAATAGCAATTTCATGGCTGGAAAACAGGAACAGAGAAATAGACTTGCAGCTTCCCCTTTCACAACGAGCTCACAAGCCATCAAAAGGGCAGATGGCAATTATAGCAGCTTTTTTTTCTCTCCCTTTCTCTCTCTCTCTCTCTCTCTCTTAGTTTCTTTCTGTCTCGCTCTCTCTTTCTCTTTCAAGCTCTGTCCCTGGAAAGTGGATTGGACTGGAATTGAATTTTTTTGACCATAAGTTGAGCAGGAGTGTAGGAAGTGAGGGAAGTGAGAGAGGGAAGTGAGGGGGAGAAAAAGGAATACATATATGTATCACAGGACTATGAGAGTGAGAGAGAGAGAGAGAGGGTGAGAAAGAGGGAAACAGAGAGAGAGAGGGGGAGAGTAAGAGAGAGAGAGAGAATAGGAAGGTGAGAGAGTAGAGCACACATGATGTTGCATTCACACATTTCACAGTTCTCGAACATTACCATAAATTAAGTTCTGAACATTCTTGAAGATGCATGCATGTACATGTAGCCCCAGAAGTCCAGGGGGGGGGGGGGGGGGTTAAGGAATATGATTCCTGTGTATACGAAAAAATCAATATATTTGAAATGCAAAACAATTGCTACATTTATACATTTACTTTATGATTTTTAAAGAGTGAGAACTGTTCTACAAGTACAAGATCGCCAACACCCTGTTGAAATGTGTGTTTATTGCAATACATTTCAATTGGAATCGGATGTTGGCAATTTTGTACTGTACTTATATGATGGTTTTGTAAAACAATGCCACTTTTTGAGGGCCATTCAGACAAGAAGTGGTAACAGCCACAAAAATATATAGTGCAATTTGCATTCCTGCATCTGGTAACAAAAGTATGCATAGGGAACATTGTTGCCAACAGCCTTGCTTTTTCACCCAAACAAATATGGCCTCTCAGCATTCATTTCAAAGACACTGAGTGTTGTTGCAGTGATTTCTTTTAAAGGCGGTTTATGATATAGTGTTTGAACAGGGCTTATATACTATCTATACATATATATACAGTATATATATATATATACAGTATATATATATACACTGTACATGAATGAATTAATTAATTGTAGACTGCAGAAGTTCAATTATCCTGTACTATTCAATAACTATGTACACAAAGCCTGGAGCTCAGTTAGCTCAATCACTATAAATGAATTTAATCTGGCAAAAACTAAATTATCACTACCGGTAGACACAAAGCCATTGCTCATGCAAGGTGGTACATGGATGGGTACAGATGCGGCGGGAAATACCTACATGTGGAAGAGACGAAAACAACTCGGCTTCTGCATTTTGACGGAGGGTCGTCTCGCTGCTCAGTGGTCAGCTCGGGGCACGATCAATCAATAGATTGTCACCGATGAGATGCGACAGGGGTAATTATTCACCAATAATAAGATCACTCAATGGATTGAGCAAAGCAGTATTCCTCCTGTTAACTATTATTTCTCCAGCCTGGTCTTAATTGACAACATGTCTGGGCACTCCATCAATGAATTTCAAAGGCTGTGGTTTAATTGCTTGAATTAGAAAAACTGCTCGTTCTGTAATTGAGCAGGATCTTCAAATGTGCTTAACGTTTGACTCAGCAGCGATATGCAGGTAAAATTTCACGCTGGGAGATGAGAAAATATGTAAAATGAAATCTCAAATCAAAGATAAAATATGACAAGGCTGCCTATGACAATTTATTCACACAATTGAGGCTGTCTCCTGGGTTACAATGAAAGGGCAGATGGTTGAGACCTCCGACCAATTCCCACATCAAATCACTTCTCCACCTGTTTCCATTGATGCTTAATCCTTTTCTAAATCCAAAATATTTCATTTACATCCCCTGCATTATAATGGCATTATTTATAGTTGATCCCTGGATGATATCATCTTAGGTGAACTTTGAGAGAGAGATTTAAACTTTCTTGGCCCCTCTTCCCTTGTCAGCTCTGGAAGAAAGTACTTAAATCCTCCAAGAAGAGGAAAAATAGATGTTGGTCACCTGGGAGTCCTCTATCGAAAGTTCCCGCTTCACATGACAAACCCTGTAGGTTCTGTGCCTTGGATGAAACACCAAGTTGGATGCTACACGTCTCCTCTGCACAGTTGGCTGCTCTAGGTCTCCTGTGCAACTCCGTGTCTAAAATCAACCTGCACTTCCCTCCGCAAATTTCATAAGTAATTAAAATTCCTGTTCCGCTCTGTCACACCGCACCACTGAAGGTACCCTAGAAACTGTGCCCTTCGCAGCAAATGGTGATTACTGTAGGTTAATGATCAACAACATGATTGGTCGTCAATATGATAGATGTTGTGTGATTCTCTTCTGTCCTAGAGCGACTACATAACAGTTTAGTGCTTATTATTTTATCCTAAACGCTTGTTGTCGCCAAAGACTTGTTAAAAATCAATGGTTATCAAATTATAAATGAATAATCAGAAATGTTAATAATCATTCTCTGATTCTAATGATATCTGACAGATAAATGTCCTTTGGTACAATCTCAATTTGTAAGGAACATTCTCAAATGGAAAGATCCAACACCAAACCCTGGTAAGAATCAGTGGAAGAATTAGTAAGCCTAAAGAAGAGAGAACATGAGCAACCAAGACGAAAATAGTGCATGGGGAGGCACAAACTTTCACAAGGTCCGGCTTATCGCTCCAACTCCAAGGACATTTGCAACCAGCAATGTCAGACGACGTGTCGTACCACATGAAATAAACATGCGCATCGAGCCAAGGTTTTACGAGAGCCTTCCTCCCCTGTCATGAAGTAAACATTGCCACCCCCTGAGAGACGAGAAGTCAAGTTCGCCAGCGACGACATCCTATCTTCCTCGAGAGGAACTCCCAAATTACCCCCCAGGCTTCCTTCGGAGAGTCAACAGAGCCGGGTAGAATCACAACCCCCTCCCCACTAGACCACTCCCAAACCAACAACTCTTAATCTGTTTTTTCTCTTTCTCTCTGTTTCTACCTCTTTCCTCCTCCCTCCCCCTCTCTTTCTCTCTCCCTCTCTCTCTCTCTCTCTCTCTCTATAATCTCTCTTTCAGATTTTGTTTCTGAGGAGTACATGCCATAGTACTTGGTAGGTTCAAACAAAGCAGCACACCTTTTATCTATTAATATTGTCTTTTGGTAGTAGCCTAGGCCCCCCGCTCTTCTGATACATTGATTTACATGCCCTTCTTACATTTACTACAATTTTCTAAAATATTTTCTTCAAAAGTAACTACTGGTATAAAAAAAACATACAATTTACATGAAAGCAAAGCACAAACATGATTGGAATTGGCTTTACCCCCTTTAAAAAGCTTCTTTGTCTCAAATCAAAATCTAACAACACATGATCTTCAAATGTGGCACAAAATAAATTGAGCCCCCCCCCCCCCCCCCCATCTCTTTCTCCTGTCCCCTAAGAAGCTTAGAAAATGCACCATTTGGGCGTACATCAGTAGGCACAATCCAGAACGGGCCCCTCCCCTGAGCGTAAATTGCCTGTAAATCTTCGGCAACAGACGGGGTCGGTTGATCTACGACTCATCCAAACAGGCAATCAATATCTTCATCTCGCTCATCCCCAGCTTTGTCTCCTCTCGGTCCGTAAAAAATTCTTTACTGAAGCAAGACGGCGCTGAGCTATTTCCAGCTCGTATATTTCAACTTCTTAAAGGTACTATGTCCCTTTTGCAGCCAACCTCAAATGCTGTAGAACTTTGCAGGAATTATGAATATGTCATGTATGTCCTGTCTGTGAAATTTAAACGTTAGCAGTGTCCTCATATTCAAATTATGCACGGAAACCCGTTTACTTGCTAGACTTCACTGTCAGACACTATTGAGTGACTGACTGGCTTTTTTCTTCTTTGGTAATAACATACATGAAAAGAGTTGTAAAGGGTACATGAGCATTTGTCTACATCAATAGCCCACTTCTTGTGATGGCCAAGATTAAACTGATTGAATCTTTGCGCAGCATAAAACGTATGACCATTCGGTACAATTGTCTGAAAATCAAGACTATTACTTATGGGCTCTATAGCCCTAAAGTCTATTTGACAACTAATAGTCGTTATTTTCCCACTTGAAGACATTTTCAAGCCCCACCTTTTTTAGGGAAGTTCTAAATTAGTATTATCTTTCAAATGCAGTTGGAATTTAACTTTTTCATTTTTTTGGCCTGCAAATGGGACATAGTACCTTTAATGCCAGGCATTCATAAATTTTCTTTGCACAACATATACATGTATACAGTCTCTCCGCCATCCTGATGAGTGAGCTCCACAAATTTTATTATGTACAAGAGTGACCTTCTTTTTACCTACAGTACATGTGCATGTACATGTAGGCTTCATATGGCTTAAAAGCCATTGCCTATAGAGTACCGAAGCTGTGACATCATATATTTCAAGAATTTTCATTATGAACTCCATTTTCCGAAAGAGCATAAAAAATAATGTCCAAATGTTGAAAACCAATCAAGTATTGGCTGAGATATGACCATCTGAATAAATAGATTTCCTATAGGAAATCAGTGTTATTTTGCTCTGGTTCATAATGATATGAACCAGAGCAAAAAAACACTTGTTTTGTTTTTTAGTTATTTGTTTGTATGTTTACTTATTATTTAGGCCCCAATCTAACAAGGCTAAAGGAGGTGACATATAACCAACATAGATCTACCGTTATTGTATTTAATAGTTTACAAATCCAAGCCCAAAAAAGTCAAAAATCAACAAACTGGTCTGTACAGAAAGATCTCTAAAAGGCAATATGTGTAATACCGTACAAATGTATGCAAGCTTTGTAATACACAGCTGTATACTCAAGTTTAGGACATGTACACTGTACATGTACCTCCGATGGGAATGAAGGTCACAAAGTGACCTTTCGGATCCTGTACAAAAGTTTCTTTGCAGATCATCAGCTGTTCATCATATTTCATAATTTGCTGATGTAAATTTTTAAAAGGCTCTTGGAGGAAATGTTAGGTAAATTTGTGTAAATTTTCTATGTATTCATTATCATGATCATTATTATGTTGTTGTTTGTGTGGTTAAACTTGGTAAGAGTCAAATTGCTTGGAACCTTTTTGGGAAAATCATGCACAGTGGAACTATAAGTACATACTATAAACATGAATGAGCAGGAGAAACCTAGTATTATTTAGCTAGTTTTAAAAAAGTTGTTGACAGGCCTTGATTTTAAAAGATTGTAGACTTGTGATTGCCTTGCTAAAGAAAATTAAACGCACATGTAGTCATGTAATGTCTACAATAAAAAATAACAGATACCACTCCCTTCATACTTTTTAAGGAAACCGATATTAGCAAGGCCAGTTAGACAACACTTCTAAAACTGGTGACTACAGCTTACAATAAAACCATCACAGCTGGACTACAGAGGGAGCTATTCATTTTAGTCAGAATTCACATTGAGTAGAATGTACAGGATGGGACAGATACAGCCTAATAATTCTAGAACACAGAAGAAGACAAAAACTGAAATCAATAAAGGGCATTGGCTTTATGACTGAGCAACTTTTTGAAGTTGTCACAAAGTTCTCCCCATTTCAAAAGTGCTCTGTACTGTGCACCTGCAGGGAATAATTTTCCTGGTATCGCATCGCAATTTGCTATGCATTTTTGCATGACTGCTATACAAAATATCTTTTGTGTAGCAGTTTTCTTCCATAGAAATGTACAGAATTTCATTTGAAATATTTATCCATCGGCTGAAATTGCTAATCAAAAAATTTGAGGAAAATTATTCCCTGCACCTGTGTGTTCTTTCATCATACAAGACATGCAGTACATGTACATGTAGGCCTACATATACTGTAGGACATGAAAAATTGTATGATTTTTAGGTTAATTGAAGGGTTTCAAGGTAATTCTATACACACCCGTATTAAAAAAAAGTATGTTTGTTTCAATTCTTTAAACAAAATAACATAGCTGCTTTAATAGCATTTTAGTAATAATCCCAGAGACTTTTATCTCGTTCATATCATATATGTTCATGTTCCAAAACTAAATGGCACTCAGAACATTTCAAATAAATGAATTGCTAGGTAAATGTCTTCAAAAGGCAGAAATTTGGAAAACATGCATGTATGTCTCAGTAATTTAACCGCACAGCCAAGGTGCAATAAAAAAATCCCCAAACAAAAATAAGGAATAAATGCGTTAAAGGGATAGTTGAGTTCTGTTGCAGAGGGCGCTACACAAAATAATTTTATTGTGAGATAATGAAAAACTGAGTGTCAAATTTGAAAGAACATAATATTTAAATGACAAAATCATCTTTGTTTGATCAAAATCGGTTCAGACATGGCTGAAATATAACAATTTCTAATACTTGTGTACCACCACAAATATTAGATATATATTTTTAAAAATTTGAAAAATACGTTGAAAAAACGAAATAACCTCTTTTACGTCGTATTTCAGCCAATGCCAATGATGGCTTTTTTGTTGGAATTTTCGTGCTGCTTATATTACCCACAATTAGCCGGCTCATGTATTGTTATTTTTAATAAAATAATTAATTAACGGTCACCGTGTTTTTTTTAAAGTGGAGCTGAATTGGTATGATCGTATGGGCTAAATTTTACACATTTTGGGGTCTAAAATTACTTTCATAGCAATTTTAGGTTCTAAAAGGGCACTATAAATGTCATAGATAAGAATAAGAGGAATAACCATGCACTTTGAAGGCATTTGCGGTCTGAAACAGAACTCAACTATCCCTTTAATAACAGGATGGCAATAGGGTGAAATGAGGAAAATACTGGTAGAGAAAAAGAGCAAGCAGGACTGCCCCACCCCTTATCCCTCAATCCTGTCAAAAAGACTTATGGTGGTACTTGACAGGGAAAAAAATATTTTAAAAAATTGGGGGGGGGGGGCTACTTTTCAAGCTTGCTTGCATGAAAATAACACTATTTAATTTGTTTTGCATTGAACTCTAGGCAATTTTTTTTTTTTTTTTTTTTTTTTTTTTTTTGGGGGGGGGCTCATTTGGGGGCAAATTCCCCCCGAGCCCCAGTGTATTTTTTTCCCCTGGTACTTGATATTCAAATATGCTACACAAAGGACCACTGTACAAGTTTCTCATTGTTGTTGAGTTATCCACTACAGACTACAGAGTCCATGGTTCATTCAAAGTAAATCAATGCATATTAACACGTCTCCAGGTTTCACATCCTCATCAGAGACAGAGCTCTAATTAATCTTATCCTTTCTTTAGTGGGCAGGCCCTTGTCAACCAGAGAACTTTTAGAAGGCAACTTCCTCATCTATAGATCCAAATCACATTTAATGCACATTCATGTGTGGACTCTATCCTTTATTCATTTATTTGTGCAACTGTAAACAAATGCACCCCAAATTGGCCAAATAACCTTCAGAATATTAGGCAGGAATCATCTTTTACGTTTATTTGATGAAGTGTGAATAAAAGAGAATCATTCAATAGATTAAGTACCTTTGCTAAAAAACAAATACCCGGTATATACAATAAATTACAAGTACCGGTACAATAATAAAGATAAATTAAACAAAATACATAGTTCTTTAACCAAAGGAAGCCCCATCAGCATCATTGCTGCATGTTCTTCTTGTGGGCCCTGCAATTATTTTTACCCCAGCAAATTACCAGGTACATGTGCAGGGGTGGACAGTGGAAAATGTGGATTAATGTTTTGGTGGGGGGGGGGGACTATACTGATTTTCTGGTACACTTAATACATGTACATGTAGGTACATGTATATCATCAGAGAGCCATGATATTAACTGTTCACTGCAGAAAGATTATGATTTAACACAATCTGCACAGATAACATACATGTAAACAGGTATTATTTTTCTCCATAAAATGTTTGCAGACATTCTTTTTCAAACAATCTAATGACTGGATAGATTTCTGAAGTCATAGCAGAAAAAGTCCTTTATATTCAAATTCCTAAAATGATTCACTTTTGCAACAAACCTTTGCAAACACTTTTGATTTGTTTGGATAGTGCACATTTCAAAATCAATCATCTTTCATATAGTCTGAGAAATTGCCAAATTCCAGCTCTGAACTCACTATAAAAACCTGTCATGTCCACTCTTGGAGAAATCGATCCATGTACTCTTGCTCCGTATAAATGCAATTCTTTCTTGCTATTATGACAAAAGAAAATAGTACACTGATTCCTACATACATTTGAGAAATAAATATCTAAATACATACATTATTTTACGCAAGATATTTGTCATTTGCTTAAAAAAATATAACTTGCATCACTGTAAACATGTACAGAGGGAGAGACAGACATGTATACAGACAGACTTTGTTCAAATTCAGGTCTATAGAAGATAGAAATTACATTTTGGTGCTATTTTACTCCATCTATGAACCACAGAATCTGTGAAAAAGAAAGAATTGGGCAATTTACATTCATAACACCTCAATCAATCTGTTCTGCATCGGACACTGTACACAATGTACATTCATGAAAGACAAATATTGCGTGATGAAAAGGGGCGTTCAATGTCACATAAATCATTTTCAAACACCTATTGTTCTGTGGATTGTTTTTTATATCACAAGAGTCAAACAGGAAGAGGAGGTTGAAAATTAATCACGAGACAAGAATATAAGGTACACCTGTTCATGCAGGAGAGCTGGGCAGGGTTTCAAGAAACCGTCATACATGTACATTTGTATTAAAGTACAAGTTTGCAGACAACCTACTAAAAATATGCATGTATTACATTCAATTTCAACACATCAACAAATAATGAATTTTGTTTAAAATGTGAGCTCCTTTAAAGCTTATCAGTACTAGTTTACAGGAGGGATTAGACCGCCCTGCAAGGTCACTGGACAGGTGGTTATCTCATCAACTCAGCTCTCAGTTAACATAATAAAAAGAGGATCATGGGGGACCAATGGTCACCGATTATGCATTGTTTGTTGTATAGAGGGCGCAAGTAACTACAAGTAGTGCAGTGGGCCTTTAAGGTTTGGTACAACTCCCTACTTCCTTGCATTGATTTTTGTATTATACCAAAGCCCTTTCAGGCATTGTTTGTTTGATTTTAGAGGATTTTGTTTGCTTGTTTGTTTTTCATTTTTAGGAGGTCTTCTGGAGCTTGACAGCGCTAAATCATTCACTGCTCCAATGCTACCGGGATTCTCCTTTGGGTATCCTTTATTTAACTGCACAAAGGTAAAAGAGGAACACAGGAAAATTATCAAAAGGGATAAGGGCAGAAAAAAAATCCTTGCCCTGTATTAAAGTAACAGTAATTATGAGAATAGAATACAGCTTACATGTGACAACTTATTGCCCCATTGTTCTACAGTCTGATTCTGTGATTCATATAAACTCAGACAGGTGGGAGGTGGTCATTAGTAAGCCAACAAAACTATATATTGTCAGATAAGATTAATTCTGAGTCACTCTGTGGTTATGAAACGCCCAGGTTTGATCCATCAAACAAATTGATTGGATAAAGATGTCAGCTTTCATAAATGATGTAAAAGTACAGTGTACATTTTATACTTTTGTACTGTCAATGTCAATGTATCTGTACATGTACACTTTAATATTTATACAAAGCTTTTTTTTAAAGGGGTTGGGGGTATCTGTACATGTACACTTCAATATTTATACAAAGCTTTTTTTTAAAGGCGTTGGGTATCTGTACATGTACACTTCATTATTTATAACAGCTTATTTTAAAGGGGTTGGGTATCTGTACATGTACACTTCAATATTTACAGTACATACACTGTACAAAGCTTTTCTTTATAAGGGCTTTGGTATTATTATGTACACTTCAATATTTATAATTATACAAAGCTTAATTTTAAAGGTTTGGTATCTGTACATGTACACTTTAATATTTACTGGTATACAAAGCTTTTTTTAAAGGGGTTGGGTATCTGTAGTACATATGTACAGTACACATTAATATTTATACAAGGCGTTTTTTAATCAGGCTTGGGTATATTGGTACACATGTACACTTCAATATTTATACAAAGCTTTTTTTAAAGGGGTTGGGTATCTGTATGCACACTTCAATATTTATACAAAGCTTATTTTAAAGGGGTTGTGTCTTCATTTCTCAACCGACAAATATCATGCATGGGCAGAAATCTCTCTTCATGAGGGGAACACAATCAAAATTCTCTGACAAATTATAGATAAATCTAGTCTGATCAGTTGCAAATTCCACTAAAATTATCTCCAGAAACAAATGAAATTTAATGTAATGTTGGCTACACAATGCAGGCACAATTACACAGCAAGCTTGGCTAATCTGAATTTGATGTATTAAGTGGATAATGGATACCAAAAGTAAATTACATGTACATTATGTACAGTAAGTACTATAGGTAAAGTGGACACGACACAGGTACACAATGTAGATGATATACATGTACACTGTACAATGCAACAATATGCAAAGTGACCACGTATGAGCCAGCTGTTCTTGTTGCTATTGGAAACAGCATCAGTGTCAGTGTGACAAATGCACAAAATATTTACAAATCCAGATTCTAGATCCTAAAGTGTGTTTAAAAAGAAAATGTGTAACAAACATACATGTACATACAAAATATACATGTTCATCTACATGTACATTGTATGTGTGCAGAGCATGTTTAAAGATAAAGTTGAGTACTGGTAAAAAAAAGAAAATTATTTCTCACAGAATCAAACGAAACTTACACTGAATGTTCAAGATTACAAATAAATGACATGTGCCAAACAATTTTGGAAGAAAATGTATACTGGCTGAGTAATGAGCATAGAAAGACAAGGAATCAAGGTAGTACCAACCCCGACACCATGCGTGTTGTCCCATACATAGCTTTCTGTGTATGTGCTTGTTACTTTACCAAGACTCGGTCAAATTTATTATGATTTTGATGACTCCAGAACCTTGCAGTGCACACCAATACTTACATGCTACATGATCAACTGTTTCTGATCCTTTCCACACCTTTTCTTTCACAATGCAATCGCATTACCAGTACTAAACTTTATCTTTAATAGACACATACACTGTACACAACGATAAAGTGATAGATGGAATCTGTACAATCTACTGAGACAAAATAAAAGGGTTCTTCTTGGACCTTATACACATGTATATGTACTGTACTTACATTTGTTACCTCACAACAGATTTTGTAAGTACCAAGCTCAAATAATAAAATGTACACCTGTCCTCAGGTCAACTATCCCTCAGAATAAATGAAAAAAAGAAAAGAAAAAAAAGTCTAATAAATAAACACAAAAAGGTAAATCAAATAATCAATTAATAAAGAAACAAAAGTATTGAGAAAGACACAGATAATGAGAGAGAGAGAGAGAGAGAGAGAGAGAGAGAGTTGGAGAGGCAAAAAGAAATGTACAGAAAATGGAAATATCAGAGACTTCGCAGCCCAGAGAACAATGCAATATTATTTTTAAAAACATCAAATAATCCAAATTTGAATTTCACGAATTAAAAATGAGATGGTCTTAAATCTAAATACAACCCTTCCAGGAGATATTTTTTTAGGAAATACTTCCATAAATATAACAAAAAATGAAAAACCTCAAAGCTCACAAATTCCTTGTTACCTTTAGTCTATTGTACTGTCAAATATTTTTGTGACACTCTTACATGGAGTTCTGACACTGAATTTTGAATGCATCATCATATCAAAGCTCTGTCAAGTTACATTACATCATGCCTGGACCCTTTAGTTTTAGGCTCGATTCTCCCACGTGCCTCACAACATCAGAGGCCAGCTTCCTATTAAAAACCACAGCACAGATTGAAGTTTATCTTGTGTCACAAAGTTGCCTCAAATACTTCAATATAAATTTCACAGTTTCCCAGGTAATGTCTTGCAACACCTCCTAACCCGTTTTAATAATGTGTTCTTCTTCTTTTTCCCTTTTTTTTTCCTTCTTTTTCTCATGATTTTTCTGCTGAATTTTCTTCTCCTGTTTTTTGTTGTTGCTGGGTTCTTCTTCTTTTTCTCTTCTTTTTCTCTTCCCCCCCCCCCCCCCCCCTCAACTTCTTTTTTTTTCTCACCCTCTTCTCTTTTTCCTCCTTCCTCTTCTCCTTTTTCTTCTTCCTCTTCTCCTTTTTCTTTTTCTTCTTCCCCTTCTCCCTCTTCTTCTTCTTTCACTTTGAAAGTTTGATGACTACTAACAGCTTCATTTACATTAAACACGCATCTACAGTATAAACTGTATGGACACCAACAAAGAGGAGCCTGAGAAATCCTCCAAATCTATAACTACAGTCTACCCTATACAGTTTGTGTTTCATAAATTTTACAGAATTAGCAATGATGTAAATGCAGATGTTATAATCAATGATTTCAAGACTTCTTTAAATGATCAACAAGAGTTAATTGATTTTTTTAAAGTAAACACACACTCGTTTAGATGCACCCGTGCAACCATGGACCCTAAGAAAAAGGTCAATCTGCGGTTAGGGCAATGGAACTGAAAGCTTCCAAAGATATTTGAAAACCACAAAGACTTTGGTAAACAAAAATTTGGTAAAACTACGTAATAATGTATAGATATCAAAATAGGCCTTGCACGATATCATAAGACATAGAAATTCTCTGAACCTTATTTTTGTTCAACCCCTGAATGAGTTTTAGAACACTAGATACTATTTACTTTGGAAAACAAAACTTTGGTAAAACTACGTAATAATGTATAGATATCAAAATAGGCCTTGCACGATATCATAAGACATAGAAATTCTCGAAACCTTATTTTTGTTAAACCCCTGAAACAGTTTTAGGATAACCAAGCATTTTCTAAAATGCCAATGTTTTCTTTCTTTTTTTCTCATCAATTTTACAAAAATGAAATCTACATCAAAGGCATACATTGTACATCAACATGTCTACAGCAATGTAGTTGCCTGCTTTGTATTTCCTACTAGACAATCTTCTTCCTTCTTGCAATTCATGCTCAACACTCTTATTGATACTCAACTTAAACTGTGAAATTACTCAGATGATAGATCTACAAAACAAGATTTCAGCATCTACTGTATGTTCTCTAGTACTGCAGTTTTTATAAACATGCTTTCTGATTTATAACCATTCTTTGTCAATAATCACTGCCAAAAAGTAATAAAGGTGCTTCATTAATGTACACTGTACATGTACAGTAAGTACCTTTTGTTTGCCCTTTTGAAAATTTAATTAATACTTCCACGTTCCACCTGTGTGTCATTGAATAAACAGTCAGTGCATGAATGATTAATGAACTTTCAGTTTCACACATCATTCGTCTTTGTCGTCTACTCTCTATATGGGTGTTACAGTTTTGTTTATAAGATGATGACGTGGATCCTTATCAAATGATTGGTTGAAAGCGTACACGTGACCGGGCATTTATTTTGCCTAACGCGTAATTTGGATAATGACCAGTCATTATCCAATGGTAATGACTGGTCATTATCAAAATCATGTTGTAAAACATCATTTTATAAAACAAATAAAAGATAGATGATGTTTGAAGGTTTGCATGGTGGTATGAATAACCTCTTCCGTGATTAAATAAAAGATAATCATATAAAAAGAATAATAAACATCAATTTGTTTGGGCATTAGTAAAATTACCCACACACGGTACCTTCGAAACAGTCCAAACACCCTTTGCTATCGCCTCGGGCGTGTTAAACTGTTCCAATGGTACCCAGTGTGGGTAATTCTTACTAATGCCCTCACTGCTGTGTACCGGTATTATTTGTATAACAATTTACCTTTATCTGTCCATGGCTCATGCACAGGCAGTATCTCTAATGTGGCTTACACATACTCTACAAACATTTCTACAAGATATGTGATTTTCTTTTAATTATTATTTGTGGAAGTCAATAGATTTCTAGGATCTAGATTTAGATCCTCATCCTCAAAGATTTCATGAGTTGTCAATAACAACTTCAATCAATCAGATTTTCCTCAAGATTCGTCTCTATCACTATACACTTCAATTTATGATCTGGCCATCTACATATAGAATCAGTGTGAACTTTTAGAATAAAATCATAGATCTGTCTTCTTCTTTTTTTAAACGGTGTTTATAAAGCGCTTACCACCGAAGTCTCTACGCAGCATGGATTAGATTTACTCACAAGGCCTGGCATTTGGCTCACCAGAAATTTGGTTTCCAATAGCGAGGAAACATTTCATTGGTTGAACATGTCATTTTTAAACATAT
Organism: Strongylocentrotus droebachiensis; assembly: GCA_035222895.1. Classification (NCBI taxonomy): domain Eukaryota; kingdom Metazoa; phylum Echinodermata; class Echinoidea; order Camarodonta; family Strongylocentrotidae; genus Strongylocentrotus; species Strongylocentrotus droebachiensis. Next base: position 52,756 of record JAVYIG010002159.1, read on the forward strand.
TTTGTTTGTTAAAGCTCTCCTCCAAAACAGGAGAGGAGGAGAGGACTTCGGTGAAGCTCAGTGCAGTGGAACATATCCCCGAACAAAATAGACTGATTGTTCGGTCTAGGCACACATGAAAACACAAACAAATTGACAGCTAAACACTCACAGTAACACATCATTCATCAAAGATAAAAAGAATCGCTATTTAATCAGGAGTGAACTACAACTAGCTACGCCTACGGTACAAATAAAACTTAGGACATTACAAAAAATATACATGTTTAGCATCCCCGCCTGCTTCATTTTTTGGGGCCGCCTCCTATTTTTATTTTTATTTTTTGAAATTTTTTGATTTTTTTTTTTTTTTTAAAGGAAAATAAAGATGAAAAACACTGCTAAAATGGATTTAGATCTATTTCTGATTTAAAAAAAAAAAAAAAAAATGTCTGCGGCCATCTTGAAAAATAGCCCGACTGTCAGGAAAAATGTACTGAGCGACCATTTTGAAAGAAAAAAAAAAGAAAAAAAGAAAAAAAAGGGCCTCCTCCTTCCAATTTTTCAAAAAAACCGGACGCTAAACATGTTTTGTTTTTTTTTTACCTTAAAAGCTAGATCTACAACACAAAGTACAACTAAAAAAAGGTACAAAGCAAAGAAAGATTTGTTTGAATATCATTTTTAAAAATTAAAATCATTTAGAGTCTAGGCCTAGAGTCTAATGACAATGTAATGTCATGATTTATTGAATGAAAATGAGCGGGGAATTAATGTGTCAGTGACAATTAACTACCAGCAGGCAGAACAACAGCACCAGGGGGGGGGGAGCTTCGCCACCTCATGTGGTACAGACCTGGGCTAGGAGATCGAGATGGACTGACTGACAGTCAGTCCATCTCGATCTCATCTCGAAGGTCACTCGAGATCAAAGAGCCGATCGCAGCTGGGCAGGTGGCTGCCTGTGGAATGGGGCTTTAGCCTTGCGAGCTCTTCCCCTCAGCTCTGGCGCTGGTGTTGCAGTTCCGTAGGGCAGATGCAGAAGAAAAAAAAGTCGGCATTCGCGTTCCTTATTGATAAATATGCCCTGCTTATAAATTATGTTCATGCCTGGTGTAATATTCCAACAAATTGATAGTAACACACTTGACATTCACTTACCCCATGATGAATTATCTTGTCTTTAATGAATTTCCCAGTGCTCAGAGATCACGAAAACTCTGACAGTCTTCAGCAGCACCCGTCGCGTCGCGTCTAAGTAGAGTTGAGTCTTGAGTTGTTTGACAAATATTACCTGTATGGTACGGTACCTTCTCTACGACAAATTCAAAATTAAAAAAACACAGTTACTAAAATCCACTACAAATGGGAATATACATATATTATGTATTCTGATCATTTTCTGTCATAAACAATAAAATCAGATTGAATCCTAACATTATTACTCTTTGCTTGTTTTATTGTTTTTCCCTTTTTATTTTACATTACATATATTTGTGGGTTTTTTTGGGGGGGATGGGGGGGGGGGGGGGCTTGTGACTAATCAGTCAGATAAGAAGCCGGGGAGCAAAGATATCAGAGGAAATATTTGTAAAAGAATTAGACAAGTAGGAAAGAGAAACAGGGACGGATCCAGGGGGGCACAGGGGGCACGTGCCTCCCCCCCCCAGGCCCAAAACAAATTTAGTGCGTACTACTCCCCCCCCCACCCCCCCCCCCCCCGCTTATTCAGCGGCTGGCTGAGTCGTTGCGATTTTTTTTGGGACCAAAAATATATATATATATGTCCTCTTACCCCCGCCCCCCCCCCCCCCCCCCCCCGCTTATTCAGCGGTAGCTGAGTCGTTGCGATTTTTTTTGGGACCAAAAATATATATATATATATATATATATATATATATATGTCCTCTTACCCCCCGTGTGCCCCCCCCCCCCCCCCGGGAAGAAATTCCTGGATCCGCCCCTGAGAAAGATCGACCTATCAACTCTAAACTAGTCCACGGGGGAAAAACTTACTGGCTAATTTGATCATGATGTGTGTCTATGGATCTCCAGGTCGTTATGTAGTCATAATTATGTCCTACTTCTTTTAAGGTCCACCTTTCCGGTTTGATACAAAGTTTTCATATTTGGTAGCGCACTGTCACCAACGCCATTCCATCATATGAATTTCTCATTTTCAGCATTAAAGGTATTACAAAGTTTTGGGAAATTTTGAAAAATGGGTGGATAGTGATTTCTTACAATTTTGATATATTTGGATGCCCCTGTGGATGTATTAAAAACACCAGAAATTTTAGCCCCTAAAACACTTCTGCTTTTGAGAAAAATTGAATATAAAGATTTACCGGTGCTCCCGGTAAATTTTGATAAATTTCAAATAGCTCCTACGGCCGTTTAATGGTAGCTGCGACCATGAAAATCTCAGAGTATGTAGTTGTGGTATATAATTTCCGAACGACAATAGCTAATCGGTCGATTTTAGTCAATAAGCAATGTTTTATAGCTTAATTAATATCTTGACCTTGAGAGGGAGCTATTCAACATAAAATGTTTATTATTTACAATTTCATAACTTTAGAGTCGATTTCGACCGTGACAACGATCACTGAATATTGTAGGATCGTTTATGCTTCCAATATATTCATTTGAACCAAATTCATGACCCCATGCATACCAAAACTTTGTATTACCTTTAAAGGGATCCGGGGTATCTTTGTCTCAGATTTTTTTTAAAAATCCTAGCCTTAGCTCATGCTGCAACCATAATTATAAACCTTTGGGTCAGTCAGGAATCCCATGAGCTTTACAAGGCCGATCACCTGTCTAATTATCAAGATATTAAGACAGTTTAAAATGATTTATGATAATAATGTTCATATTATATTTATTCTTGGGAACCTACAAAAACAAGCTATGCTTTCCAGTAGGTTCCTGTTTCATTTCATAATGTTGATCTTACTTTGTCAACTATATTCTTTATTGTGCAAACAATTGTTATATGAAATGAATAAATAAACTCAATCAATCCATATTAAGGATTGGAATTCGAAATTTAAAAAAAAAAAGGTTTCCCAACGGTTTTGATGGATACGTTCTGTTGGGGAAAATGAGTATGGTAACCGGTCACTCAAATATTTTTACTTTTTTGAGGCACTTCATGATCATTTTAAAGCGCAATTTGTTTAGGGCTTCAATATTAGTTATTACACCATTTTCAAAGACACTGATAACACGCAGGGCCATGCATCTCAGATTTGTAATTGACTGGAAACATTGTAAAACAATGCCTTTATGAAGCAGTTTAAAGGTTCGTTGAATTTCTTTCATAATTTGTTTAGTTTTTATTCCCCTCTTATTAGAATAAGTAAAGTAGAATACTGACTTTGTCCTCATGAGAAACTGTTTTCCTTGTCTCATGACAAACTACTAATCCGGTCAACACAAAAATCCTTGTATTTAGAAAGCCCTTTACTTCTCCACAAAAAAATGTACTTTTTACACTTCAAGAAGAACTGTTGTACTTTCAAAAGAAACAAAAAATCCTTAAACACGAGGGCAACTATCCTGCCGAAACACACTTTTTGCCTCAGGGATTATGCGCTTTCTCACTCATTGTTGCATTGAATTTTCCCCGTATAAAGGGCGTGATATACGTCAGGAGAAAACTTATTATTATCACGTATTGTTATTGTCATTATTGTTATTGTTATCATAATAATTTATTTTACGGCCACAAAAATGCAAGATTTTTCACATATTAAAGTAAAATTCATTCCAGTTGCCCGTATAGGCAATTGCATGCACGCGAACCCTCATACACAAGCCATTCCGAAAATAACTATGATAGCATTATCATATAGGCGCCGGAAGTGTGGGGGGGGGGGGGGACGCAGTTTCGCCCTCCCCCCCCCCCCCTAAAAAAAAAAGCAGTAAAGGAGTAAAGGTGGTTAGCATTTTTTAACCAAAAGAAATAAAAATGATAAAACCTCAATTGAATCACAAACAAGTTATATTCCATTACAGAGAAAAGGAATTAAATTTCCTATACATTCCACATGCCCCTATATTTATCAATAAAGGTTTTTGTAATAGCGATACGCGCATATAGTGGAAATATTGTGAGAGGATGGGAAAGCGTGTGTGTTTTTTATTATAGAGGTGAGAAGAAATAAGCCCCTGAACACTGGCGTGCTGATGGGGAGGGGGGGGGGGGGGTATTTCTAATTCGATACCAGTGATTACAAATGTTGCTGAAATGACATGATTTTCCGGTGTTTTTCTCAATTGTTTTGTAAATCGTACCTTTTATGCGTTTGTTGGATAATTCCCAAATTTACATTCGGGCGAAAAAATATGATTTGGAAGCCTTCATGTCAGGGTCGAAGTCTAACTGAACGAATCGAGTTGAAAAGAGAAGGAAAAAAAATCACACTTCGAAAAAAAAAAAGTTCAAATTGCAAAGACAACCCTAACTTAACTGTCAATTCAAATCATCTGAATTTCAAATGTATATTATTTGTTCTGACTTGCTATTTTTTTGTGATCGATTCGATTGTATGATTGTTCTTATTTGCAGGGCCCTAATGAGCAACAGATGTTAAGTAGGACACTCTGTTAATAACAAATGAATGAAATGATAAATAACGAAATAAATAAATTAATAAATATATAAATAAAAGAAAAAGAAGACAAAGAAGAAGAAGAAAGGAGAAGAAGAAGAAAAGGAAGAAGAAGAAGAAGAAGAAGGATGAGTATAATAAGAGGAGGAGGACAAAAGAAAGATAGAAAGGATTGAAAGAAATTAAGAAAGAATGAAAAAAGAAAAATCATATATATAAGTTATTCGGCCACATGCAGCGGCCACAGTGGCAGCGGCCCGTGTGCCACAATATCTACATCGAGAAAATATCAATAGGAAATAAAAATATAACAAATTGACGTTTTCTAAAGTAACAACTAATCTAATGATACGAAAAATGTATTTATTTATATTTATAACGTAGCTTTTGATTAGAATGAGTATACCCCGTGTTCTTTTTAGATGTATAGTGATGACTCTTGATTTGCATACGAAAGTGCCGGGGGGGGGGGGGTACTCACATATTAAGACATATGGGGAGTGCCGCTGTAATTGGTAATTTTGTCGTAAACAAATTCCATTTTTAACAAAAATACCCCTAAATAATTATGGGTCCGCTTTTTCACATGCAGCAACAGAATACGATAATATTCAACACGACGTTATCGCATAGAAGATACCGTACCAACTAAAGATTTAGTTCGGCTAGGTTCAACTTTTCAGGCCCTCTTTCGTGCGTGTCCAGAAAAGGTACAGGAATGTGTCCTAATGTTACCCTCTAAAATCTAACAAAATACAGTACATAGAAATGCCATCCACTATTTAAAATATATTAAATTCACGATTAATACTTTTTATCATCTTTATGCAGTATATTTGATAAATTTAGATGTCACGATACTTGACTACAAGTACTAATTCTTTGTATAGAAATGTAGTATGTGGACGGTAATCGAGTGAAATTGTATTGACCCACCTGTGTATATTCGTGTACGGAGGACGTTCAACATTACGTCGATGAATTTCCTTTCATTTTTGGAAATGTTAAATTAGATTAAAAGTTATAATTGTAGATATATACGCGCCTCCACTATTGCAAGACGTTGGAACCAGCTATTGAATTAGTTTTTAGTGATGTAACCAGATCTTAAATTGCTAGAAAGAAATGTGATTGTGAGGTGATGTCAGAATTCAGAATCAGATGAGACAGATTTGTGAGAAATGAGAAAGTGCAAGACTCACTTGGCAAGAGAGAGAGCAAAATTATTATAATAAAACAACATCAATGAATTAAAGAATAGATTCTAGATCTATTTGAATTGCTCTATTTTGACAAAGAGTTGGGACTTGGGTCATGTTGGTTATCAATATCAGTACGGGCGCTGGTCCGAGAACAAGGATCATCCGCATTAACAAGGTCAAGGATCGTCTTCGTAAATGCGGACAGAAGCGTCCGCAACAACAAGGATCATTCGATTTTCGCTGACTTTTCATAGACCTATTTCCAATCCATGTGTTGACAATGTGAAATATGAATTTGGCGATGATTTTCTTGATGCATTTTTACCGAGACTTTGTTCCGAGACTTTCACGACATGAGCGATAAATCCTCGGGAAGACGGGACAACCAATAAAAGAAGACAGTGAACTGGGGTTATTTTCTTTTACGGAACCCGTTTTTCGCATCGCCAGTGCGTGGTTCGGGAACCCTAAACCCGTAGAGAGCCAATAAAAAAAAAACGTCTGCATGAATTCGGATGATCCTTATTTTTCACAATTTGTCTGCGTTTACGTGGATATCCTTGTTTATGCGGACAATCCTCATTCTGGGACCAGCGCCCTACTGGTTATTATGAAATTGTCACCACCAGGACTACATATTCAGATCAAATGTTGGAATCTTAATCTTATGTTCAAATTCAGAGTGTTATGTTTTGAATAAACATGATGAATGTGAAATTTGGAAGGAAGTGGTACTCGCCTTAACTTTAAACAGTAGGGCGCTGGTCCGAGAATGAGTACTACCGTCCAGGCAGTCATTTCTGTCGAGCCTAATTTGGGTGTTAGGCTCTTCTTTTGCCTTTTTCATGTTAATTGTTATGTGTTTTGACATATTCTCAATTCTTCTCTTCTGATGCCTTTTATGGCATACCTACATGATCAATAAAGGAGAGGTCTACTAGGGAGTTGGTTATGCAGAAGCAGTTTAAAATGCTAAATTGGTCTTTATTTCATTTTCCCCATTATTTTATAGTGCCCAAATAGAAATAAAAAATGTATCTTGCTGTGTGAGATATGCATGTGCTTCCCCCTTCATATATTTTGCAACATTAACTATGAAATACATTTAGAGCCTTGTTGAATAGATGGGTCAATTGGTAGACCAAATTGTTTTCATCTGTTTATCTTTTTCATTATTTCAGGATAACTTTCCAAGATGACGCGCTACTCCCAAGAACCGGAGAATTCTGCAAAGTGTAAGTAGTATTAAACTGCTAGAAAATTATGTCAAGAATGTTTGGATATATTTTGTCATTTCATGATCGACATCAGCCTGGTCATACATGTATGTCGGCTCCTTTTTAACTTTGTTTCATTGAAGGTGTGGCTGAAATCGTACGATCCCCATGTGTAAATTGAAAAATGTTGGGGGGTTTAAACTAAAAATATTGGGGGGTTTAAACTAAAAATATTGGTGTTCGCATGTTCATGTCGAGCCCTGACATATTTGCTTTGATTAATACAATGAAATTAAGATAAATGACTTTTGTTACTGGTGTTACAGAAGATTAATGGTAGTTTATCAAGTTCAATTGAGTGTTGCCATGTTAATTTATTTGATAATCAATCTCTTTCATTCTCTTTAGCCTGCAAGGCAAGGGGCTCCTACCTTCGTGTTCACTTCAAGGTAAGAGTGCAATACCTTTTTTTTCTCTGTCGGTCTCTTCTTACTTTCTATTTTTTAAAGCATGTTGTAAACATTTGCGGAGATCAAACTCTTGTGTTAAATTTAGAGCCCTTCTTACTACCAACAGATTATAGCAAAATTTACAAGATATATTTCCTCATTGTAATTTAGTATGGATTTCCTCCATCCTGTGCCATTTCGTTGTAACATTTGTAGTATTTAATTTGAATAATTAATGCAAATGACATTGGTCAGATAAGCGGGAGTTGTCAGGTTGCAAAAAATTCACTCCTTCCTGCCAAGGTCCTATGCTGCTCAGTTAGAATGAAATACACACGTACACTTTATTTTGGATGATTGAAGGCTTTGTCTTAATAAGAAAACAGCAAAATGTGCTAAGCAGAGGAAAGAAATCAGATGGTCATACAATGTTCACTATGAAACTCTCGCACACTAAGTTTATACTGATTTTTTTAGTGATCCAACATTTTGCTCCAATGACAATTGCTGCAGAATATATGTTGTCAAAGATACAGGGTTCATGTTGGTGTTGCCATTTGGGATTTTAGGTATACCTGTAGGTATCTATAGGGGTAGGGCAAGGGTTTGGTCTAGGCCAAGGTATTTACAGCAGAGCTTTTGTTACTGGAGCATGCGTTGTACAACCATAGTCTTGGACCCCGTTTACAGTGAGAAAATTGCGGGGCCGCGCAATTGGCCGCGCATTTGGTGCGTTAACAATAAAAAAAATGCGGGGCCAGGCCACGGCCTGGCCGTGGCCGTGACTACCTCCAGAGCAGGGCCAAATGCACGGCTAGTTTGGCCTCGCATTTGGCCTTTTGCCCTGTTACAGTGCGAGGCCAGGCCGCGGCCTGGCCTGGCCTTTTGCTCACTGTAACGGGTCTTGATGGAAGAATTGAGTGCAAACCTTTGATGATGATCTTGTAAATTAGGTTGAGGTCTGACTATCTATTCTTGATAGATTGATGACTTACATTTGCTGAAAAGGAATCATTCTCTCTTTCCCCATCATTCAAAATTGTGATACATTTCTTCTTGTTTTACGAAAAGTGGATTACTATGCTCTGCAGAGCATCACTGTGTAACTTTTTTTTGTTTATGCAATATACACTTAAGTTATTACTGCGTAAAGAAATTCAAAATAACCTGTAAGACAGCAAGAGGAAAATTTAATTCTTTTATTTTATACCTTCTGAAGTATTCTTTAGAACTCTTGGACAATTACGGGTTTAGGATTGTAAACTTCAATATTTTAATTGTGAGAAATTCTGAACAAAAGAAACAATTTGAGTGTTGGAAGGGAATTATGTCTACATTTAGACCCTTTATAATTTACATACCCTTCTTCATTTTTTTCTCAAGAAACGTCATTCTATCTTGCTTTCTGTAACATTGCCCATTGAGAACATAGTTATGAGTAAAGCCTGATTTGGTTGTATTTTTCAGAACACCCGCGAGACCGCTCAGGCCATCAAGCACATGCATGTCCGCAAGGCCATCCGCTTCCTGAAGGATGTAACCAACAAGAAGCAGTGCGTTCCCTTCCGCAGGTTCAATGCCTGCATTGGACGCAAGGCCCAGGTAATCACCATAAACAAAATCTGTGATGTGCACAAGACTTTAAGATCCAAAATGTTAAACCTGGGGGGTGTTTCACAAAGATCCTATTAAAGTTGGACTTAACAATTATGGAAAACCGTTAGCATCTTTGAAAATAATTTGTAAAAGTTATTTTAACAGGCATAAAATGTTGATTTAAATCATTCATATCTTCTATTATAAATGGGAGATTTCATGTTCTAGATGTGGAATTTATGAAAAGTCAAAAATACTTTTGCTTTTGCTTTTGAATATATTTTATTTTAAGACTACAAATGGCTCTCCATAATTTTTAAGTCCAACTTTAATAGAGATACGTTCAGCTAAGGATCTTTGTGAAACACCCCCCTGATGTAGTATTGAAGCTCAGTCTAGGGTCACGTTTTGCTCAAGGAAGAGAGAAGGTCTAGTTTACCCTTAGTTTAACATGACTGGTAGTCCTCGCTTTGGGTTTGCTAGAAGACTGGCCATTGTGTTTCCAAGTTAACTTGGCAAAATTTAACCTTTGCTAAGTCCCATTTCCTTGTTATTTAGTGGAGTTATAAGGAAATCAAATTGAGAAATAATTTATGATACCTTGATGTCGATATAGATTTGCCCTTTTCCCCTATTTTTCTAAACATCAGAATGTCAATGCAGTAGTTCCTCTTGTTACAATTCTTCCTGTTCCTCATAAGTGAACTATCTAACATTTAAAGGGGAAGTCCACCCTGAAATTAAGTTGGTTTTAATAAAAGCAGAAAAAGGAGAGAATCAATTGAGTGAAAGGTTTAGATTAGGAAAAGGTATCTACATGTATAGGGGTAGGGCAAGGGTTTGGTCTAGGCCTAAGGTATTTTTGGTACTGGAGCATGCGTTGTACAACCATAATCTTGAAGGAAGAATTGATTGACTGCAAACCTTTGATGATGTTCCTGTAAATCAGGTTGAGAATATTTGACTATCTATTCTTGATAAATTGATGACAAACTTTTGCTGAAAAGGAATCATTCTCTCTTTCCCATCATTCAAGATTGTGGAACATCTTGTCTTGTTTAATGAAAAGTAGATTACTTTGCTCTGTAGATTTGACATCACTGTGTAACTTTGAAGGTAGTTATCTAAACCTGCAGACTGTTATCAATAGTCATACATAGCCTTTTGAATTTGGGTATTGAAATCTTTTGAAACTTATTTGCAAATAAGATGCTTTAAAGGGGAAGTCAACCCTGATATTTAGTTGGTTTTAATAAAAGCAGGAAAAGGAGAGAAACAATTGAGTGAAAGTTTGAGCAATACCAGGGTGGACTTATCCTTCAAGTTTGATGCATCTTAGTTGCAGATTAGTTTCAAAAGATTTCAATACCAAAATTCAAAAGGCTATAACTATTGTCTGCAGGTTTAGATAACTACCTGTAGTTCTTTTTATCACCTCATGACATGTTTGCGAACATGTATCACAGCCATAGTGCTTCCTCACTTGGGGGTTGTTTAGTTAGTAAGTGAACATTCATTATGCATTAGATATAGACCCCCTCCCCCTCTTACAATTGTTTTCAGCCAAGTATATTCTGTATTTAATACTCAAAAAGCTGCTATCAATTCCCAGTTTGGAGGAATGATTCCTAATTTGGGACCTTCATTCTGAATCCTCTCTCTTTCTTGAAACTCTCTAACAGATTGAAAAAGTACTTTTTTTTTTGGTCTTCTTTAGAGATTCCCAATTTCCTTGCATAAAGTTGGCAGGTACAAGTCACTCATAAGCATGCATTATGGAACTATACTAACACTTGCACTTTCATGATGTTTTTCAGGCTAAGGCATGGAACCACACACAAGGTCGCTGGCCCAAGAAGAGTGCCGAGTTCCTTCTTCAGCTCCTGAAGAATGCTGAGAGCAACGCAGAGTACAAGGTTTGCACCCTTCTCCCCACCCTAAATTAAAAATTAAAATTAAAAAAAAAACTCTAAAAAGTGCCATTTGATTATTGTGTGCATGAAATTCTCTCAAATTTCACAAGGGGTTTAGAAACTTAGCAAAATTTTCATGCTGCAGAGTGATTAAATCACAATTGTCACACCAGTGATTTTTTTTTGCAATCATAAATTTTCTTGCCTTGGAAATGGCTGTCATTTACAATATGTGAAATTTTCTTGTCACTAAAGTTCTTTTTTTCTTCTTTTTTTCCTTCTAGTATTGCTTTACAGTAGGTCATTTTTTTTTCATGCTTAGAAATTCATACACGTATGCTTAAGTGGCAGACTATTTCATGAACTTGTTTCAAGTTATCATGTCATTGGTCGGATAAACAGGAGTTGTCGGGTTGCAAAAAAATGCACTCCTTCCTGCCAAGGTCCTATGTTGCTCAGTTGGAATGAAATACACACGTACACACATTCTTTTGGATGATTGAAGGCTTTGTCTTGATTAGAAAAAGGCAAAATAGTCTTGATGGAAGAATTGATTGATTGCAAACCTTTGATGATGATCCTGTAAATTAGGTTGAGGTCTGACTATCTATTCTTGATAGATTGATGACTTACATTTGCTGAAAAGGAATCATTCTCTCTTTCTCTCCATCATTCAAATTTGTGGAACATCTAGTCTTGTTTTATGAAAAGTGGAATGCTTTGCTCTGCATAGTTAACATCACTGTGTAGCTTTGAAGAATATAAATATCAGTATGTAGCTTGTGAGTGGAATTTCAATTAGCTTTAAGAGGTCATGTCTTTCTAGGGTTGGTGGAAAAGAATGACAACCCTCTTAAAGGTAATACAAAGTTTTGAAAATTGGGTGGATAGTGATTCTTTACAATTTTAATATATTTGGATGCCCCTGTGATGAATTATAAGCACTAGAAACTTTAGACGGTAAAACATTTTTGCTTTCGAGAAAATTTGAATATAAAAATTTACCGGTGCTCCCGGTAAATTTTGATAAATTTTAAAATAGCGCCTACGGCCGTACAATGGTAGCTGCGACCATGAAAATCTCGGAATAAGTAGTTGTGACATATAATTTCCAAACGGGAATAGCTAATTGGTTGAATTTAGTCAAGAAACATTGTGTTATAGCTTAATTAATATCTTGACCTTGAGAGGGAGTTATACAACATTAGAAGTTTATAATTTACAATTTCATAACTTTAGCCTCGATTTTAACCTCGACAACAATCACTGAATATTTTACGATCGCATATGCTTCCAATATGTTCATTTTAACCAAATTCATGACCCCATACCAAAACTTTGTATTACCTTTAAGCATGAGGTGGAGAATTTTTTTCATCATGGTCTTTTCTCTATCTCAACAGGGTCTTGATGTCGACTCCCTCGTCATCGATCACATCCAAGTCAACGCTGCCCCCAAGATGAGGAGGAGGACATACCGTGCCCATGGGCGTATCAATCGTAAGCACCTGTCAAGCTTTTATACCCCAGCCATTTCTTAGTGTTGAAATGCAACATGCACATTACCTGTCTACTGTCAAATTGCATTCGCACAAATTTTACAAAGTGGTTGGTACTCACAAAAGTTTCATTGCTATCAAAAATGGAATCACGACTGACTCCATATTTTATTGTAAATCTTTCTTGCTGTAAATATTGCTATGTTTACAACTTGTGAAAGTATCACATGGTGAAAGTTTCTGGTTGTACAATATGCATCTGTGCTTCCAGGTTAATCAATGATTAATGTAATTGTTTAATTGTAAGTTCCTTATTGTTCCTACTGCAGATTGCCCTTAGCATTTCCTTCACCCTTTATTCAACCCTAACTGTAATTGTTCGCTTTCTTGTCTGTTTGAATCATCTGATCCAAACCAAATTATATCTGTCCCTTCCCCCTTTTTTTATGTCACATTCTAGTTTTCACAAGGTTTTACGATCCTTGCTAATTGTCCTATTCCCTTTTTTCATATTCTCCTGCCAGCTTACATGAGTTCTCCATGCCACTAAGAGCTGATCCTAACCATAGTCTAATTGCCATCTCCCTTATTTTATGTCACATTCTAGCTTTCACATGGAAACAATCCTTGCTAATTGTCCTGTTCCCTTTTTCTTATTCTCTCGCCAGCTTACATGAGTTCTCCATGCCACATTGAGCTGATCCTCACCGAGCGCGAACAGGTGGTTCCCAAGCCAGAGGAAGAGGAGGAGGCCAAGAAGAAGGTCTCCAAGAAGAAGCTTGCCAAGCAGAAGATGATGGCTAGAGATTAGACCAACACAACACTCTAATGACTATTACCAACATCCGCAATAGCAGCAAGAACTCTCTCTCGGTTAGTCCCTATTCAATCTCATAGGGAAGTGATCATCAAGGCAGAAACTCACAAGGCACATTCTCCCGGTTACATGTTGAATATATTCAGGTGTTCAATGTGTGAGACAATAAATACATCCAATGTACAATAATCAAAAGCAATGATTCTTGCGTCTTGAATTATGTGTTTCTGTGAATCTCGAGAATGACACTGCTATTACTTGGAGTAGATTGAGAGGGAGCGGAGGAAGAGTATCGGGGAATAAGAGGTTGAACAACATTGTGAAAGCCATTGGACACTGCAAGGTAGCTTGTGGAGTTTCTTCAGAGATTCTAAGAAGTGTCCAAAACTCCAAATGTACAATTTACTAGCAAGTGTTCTAGCAGAGAGTTGCGATTGATCCAACTTTGCCGGCAGTCAGTGGTGAAGCTACAATAGGCCATTTTTGTAATTTATCCAAATTTAATGCATATGTCGTGTCTTTATGAAGTGCCTTGATAAGAATTATTTCATTTACCTGATACAAATACATGTAATTGTATTTCAATGGTCAGAATGTGAATTGTATACATTAGTTGTTGCTAGGTAGGGCAAACATGGTGCAATTTGCTCTCTGACTTCAGGAATACAATTATTTGTAACAGGTGAATGAAATACATGTGTACATGTAATGTGAATCAAAGTACTTTACAGACGCAAAGACCCTATGCATTACATTTGGTTAAATTATTACAAAACTTTACTTCCCAACATAGGAATCTTTTAACAATATTAAAAACGTGACTTACAAAATTTTACATTTGATGGTGATAACATTACAGGTGTGTGTATTTAAGATTTCATTAATTGCATACCTTTTGAAAAAAAGTGAACAAAAAGGCTTAGAGGGAATCTGTCACTCTGACACTTGAAGTTTGGGATGTAGTTTTTCTGAATGAAGGAAAGCAAGGTGTGATAGGGAGGAAATTTAAAAAGAAAGGTGGAATATACATGTGTTGGGAGAAGAGAGAGAGAGAGAAAGAGCTATTGAAGGAAAGATGAGGAATGGAGATCGAGGTATAGAAAGGAGGTGTGATGTAGGGGGAGGGGTAGAGTGAGATTAGCAGAAGTAAATCGTGAAGAAGAAAAAAATCCAAGTGTACACATGAAACCTATGAAACGGAGTATTGAACAGGAATACTGACAAGGCAGATGATGATATTCCATATTTGTCACTTTTTCACAGACCTCGTATATAGATTTCATTTCATTTTTGTCATCCCCTTAAAAAAAAAATAAACATGACAGACATACATGATATACAGATAAAAGATCGATTACAGGAAAAATACAAAGGGAAGGAGCAAACAAAATTTTACGGGAATGTGGGGTTAACAAAAAGGGCAATTAGCCTATGAACGTCAACCTCTTAAAAAGTATACACTGTTTGTTGAGAAAAGGAAAAGAAAAGCAGAGAAAACCTTAACCCCAATACAAAAGGGAAAAAAATGGGAAGGAGAAGGGATAAACATGTATATAATTCATGGTTAGCTTGGAAAACAACCTGCACTTTCTCATATTTCATAGTCCATCATCCTTGTCTAATAAATCTTTTATGCCAATATAATTAGCCTTCTGGCAGCGAACTTGATCTACTTAGTTCGGCACAGGTAGGCTTACTTAATCTAATGAACTTGACCTACTTCTGCAAATAAACTTGACCTACTTGTGTCCAAGAGCTTAGCCTACATAGGCGCCTAGGGCATTGAAGTTGCCTTCTGCCGCAAGGTGGCACGGGCTTCTGGTGCATGGATTCGCCAGCAATAGATAAAACACAACACACTGCAAGTGGGGTTGGGGGAGGGGAGGGGGTCATAGACAAGTAAAGTAGTGAGGGGGGGGGGGGGGGGGGGAATCAGTGGTATTTAAGGTCACAGGCTTTTCCAAGAAGAGCAAGGTAAACAATGGTGAAGTTTGGCATCTGATGGTCAAGGATAAGATTCAGTGCACGAGGGTGTGGTATAGTGGTTCATTCACTTGACTCTCAATCCAAGGGTTTAGGGTTCGAATCCCATCCTATGTCCTTTGCAAAGGCGTCAATCCACAATTGCCACTCTCCAAGGTGTAAAATTGGTACCTGATCTGCAAGAATGCTACATACTTCGCAGCCAGCTATGACTGGGTTAATCCCGGCGTGATGGACATGTGTGCTGTATAAAAACAACTTATCAGTGACAAGAACCTCCATTATTTCTGTTAGTATGGCTGATATATTTAAGGAATGCATCAGAACCTGATGCAAACAAAACTCTTCAAGTCTCTTTTTATAGCTACGAATCCCTTTGTCTTAGGCTCCCTGTATAGTTTACCTGATCATTAAGCATTTTATTCCCAGATTAATTTATATAGTGGATTGCAAGTCCATTTGATCTTCCTCACGCATGACGAAAGTTAGACGTAGAGGGCTTTCTTGTCATGAAGCAGTACAGTCCCCTCGATCGTCGCACCCTCTTCTTTGTCATTTCTTCCCCGTATTACCTTCCCTCTGTTCTCGAAACTAAGTAGCCCACTTGAGAATTATCATAATACTCTAATTATTTCTCCAGCAAATGCGCAGGTAATATATATATAATATTCGCAGGAACAAAAAAAAGGGGAAATGTTTCGACAATTCTTTAAAAAAAAAAAAAATTTAGACAAGAGTTGAGAATGAAATTTTCATCAGGATAGAAAAAAAGGAGGTTTCTCAAAATCCTCACTGAATAGTTTTTTAATATGTTTTTAATTTGCCGACAACTGTGGATTTGACAACAGAAATTTACACAAACTAATTTAAAAAAAGTTCACAATATAAACCTTGAGAGGACCTAAAGCCGTCGGTCCTCTGGTTGTTTACTATCAAGCAATTATGCTTTCTTAGCAGTCAGGTAAAATAACCACCACTAAACCACAAACCACTAACTGTTATAATTGTCTTCAACTACGTATGTTACAGAGACAAAAAATAACCAATTGACAATCTTAGAAGAATAACTACTAATATTACGGAATGTTATATTTGTCACAATTCAGAGGGGACTGTTTAGAAAAAGAAAAGAAAATGATTTGGGAGTAAGGTTTTAGTGACACCATTGGTCGGGATAAGAGCACCCCACCCCCCCCCCCCCCCCCCCCTCTCTCTCTCTCTCTCTCTCTCTCTCTCTCTCTCTTCCCTCGCGCTCTCTCTCTCTCCCTCTCTCTCTCTCTCTTTTCTCGCATTTTGATTGGTTAGGCACTGTGCCCCCTGCGCCCAACAACTATGCCACTCAGCACAATAACTATGGCTGAAACAACAACGCCCTATCACTCAGTCATTATTGCAGCAGCTATAGCCTCAAATCAGGAGTGGTTTTAGAAGAATAATTCTGGAGGGGGAGGGGGGGGGGGTATTATTCTTGGGGATTTGGGCTTTGGGAATTCGTGCATACATTTTCCACATGTCTCGAAATATTCTTTATTTCCATTTTTATGGGGGGGGGGGGGGGGACTTGAGCCCCCACCCTCCAAACCGCCACTGCCTCAAATGATACAACAATACGTTGTCTAGATCAGTAATGTGGAGGTGGATGGATAACCGTGACCTTTTGCGCTCCGTTTTGGGAGCGCATCCGGCATCCCCGCAGACATTTCTCTAAAAATGTTTTGACGGGCCCCATCACTGAGCACTTCCTGGGCAAAATAAACAGGTTTTATTGAAGCCAAGTCGGCCTAATGCGGGGTCAATGTTATTTATTCCGACCCGCCATTCCCATTACGCCTTCTGTTCTACTATCAAATACAACTAACACCTCCTTGCTTCAAGAACACCTCGCAGGATTTTCCTAGAAATTAATTTGTTCGTTTGTTTGTTTATTGAATTGTTTTTTTATTTTCATAAAAGATAATAAAAATGTTAACATATACATGGTATATCATAATTATAAATATGGCAGATAACCAATATCAGTGACATTTACATATTAATGCCCCTGTTTTTTCATGAGGTTCTATATAAAAATTAAAAAAATAATATGGTTATTTATGTAGCGCCGGTATCCGCCAGGTTCTGACGCTCATGGCAATATTAGCACATTGGTATCATTACCGATATTTGGACATTTATATAAACATTGATTACAATTTCAGCCATTGATTAGTGTCAGTGTCATAAAATAGTTCGACGCAATTTATTTTCTTACATTTCTGACCACCCCCCCCCCCCCCCCCCCACCCCTTCCAGGTGGATGTATATAGTGGCCATTTAGACCGTTTTGCTCGTGAGGGCGCCAAGTCTGACCCCCTAATTATTATCAGTTTCATGAAATCAATAGGCGAAGTTATTCATCTGTCTGCATAGATTCCACGCTATATTTACGAAGAGGCGGGAAAATGTGAGTGTCTGAGACGTTTATTTGCTTTACTACAGGTGATCGTCTGCATACCACTCTTACTTCTCAAGCAATGTGTTTTATCTAGCTCACCATCATGACCATGGTGATTATTTGCCGTGCTACTCGAAGGTTGAAATCGATGATGGGAGCGGTGATGCAGTGGATCACGTGATCATGGGCGAGACAATATAAATGAAAGATATAAATAGAGAGAAAGAGAGAGAAGGGGAGGGAGGGAGGGGAGGGAGGGGAGAGACACAGAGAGAGGCGGAGAAAGAGAAAGAGAGGCGGAGAAAGAGAGAGAGAGAGAGTCGAGTATGTAAATATCAAAGTGGAAATCATTTTTTATAAACCCAGATGGACCTTTCTTGGATAGGATAATGGTGAAGAAATCATTTTAGCCTGATGAAGTCGACAGGAGTGGAAGGAGAGGAAAGAGAGAGAGAGAGAAGGCGAAAAAGAGGGAGAGAGAGAGAGAGAGAGAGAGTCGAGTATGTAAATATCAACGTGGAAATCACTTTTTATAAACCAGATGGACCTTTCTTGGATAGGATAATGTGTGAAGAAATCATTTTTAGCCTGATGAAGTCGACAGGAGTGACCATGGATTAAAGCTTGCCTGCTAACTCTAACTTGGCATGATGCATGGGGCGCTATATTAAATAGACCTTTACCTCTTGGATTGTATAGACAAGTTTTTAAAAGGAGATATAAATCATTTCCAATCCAACAAAATAAATAAAGATTGATTCTGTACACGGCCAGGTTTTTGTTTTTGATTTGTTTTTTATTTTGTTTTCACCTCTATTTAGGCATTATTGTTTTTAAATCACCATTTAAAACAACAATATTCTACTGTATTTCTCTTTCGATGACAGCACCAATTAAGCCTTTGGCTTTCGTAGCTGTCTCCACATTCATATGACATTTTTGTTGTTGTTGTATTCTATTATAAATGTTTCTCTTTAACTTGTACACTATGTTTTTTTTTTTTTTTTTTTGTATGATGTTTTTATGATGAATGAAATAAAGATCAATTCAATTAACATTTTAAAAAAGTTAAACAACATGATCTACTGGATCAAAGTAAATTAAAATAGGTTATCTGACTTATTTTAAAAATGCGATGTGCCTTTCCCATGAATGTTCAACATTTTTAACCCTAAATGATTACCATTTTTCAGGCAATGTACCCTCCCTTAACATACCCTGTACTGCTCACTCCTATATTCGGGCTTCCTGAAAATAGTGAGTGTCACTAGTTTACTTAATTGCTGAAATAAAGTAATCGTTATCAAACTCCGGTATGTTGTGCCCCCACCCCCTTCCCATCAACCCAACCTCCTTATCAATTTGACATGCTACACGTTGATTTGTGCATCTCACCTGCGGCACAACGGCGATCACGAATGAAGCACCATCTACTACAGAACTACTCCGACCGGTTATCAAAGACATTCATGTTTTAATGTCAGAGTTCGACAAACTTTCATGTCTTCTTTATAACGTTCTTCTGTTATTATTTTGAGACAGCTGTGACACTCAAACTACGTAATATCATCCCCTTCTTCATGCATCATAATATTCTTTCTCGCTCATATTTTCTCTCTCTTTCTCTTTCTCTCAGTACAAATGAGCTTAGGGATGTGTGTATCAATATATCTACCTATCGATCTATCTATCTCTCTTTCTTACACACTCTTTCTCTCTCTCTCTCACCAACATACACCAACCCTCTCCCTTTCCCTTTCTCTCTCTATCTCTCTCTCTCTCTCTTTCTCCATCTCTTCCCCATTCCATCTCTCTCTCTCTCTCTCTCTCTCTCCCCCTTCACTTTTCTTCTCACTCTTCACTATAATGTTACACAGTGATGAAAGTCCTGACCCATTGCTCCTGTAACATTTTGAAAATTGAAAAGGGAAAGAAGAAATAGAAGAAGAAAAAGAATTTAAAACTTTTACAAATCAATAACATATATATAATTATGAATAATATTGGCGGGGTCATGAAAAGCACTAAATTGGCTTATTGAAAATGACCCCTTATACATAACATATTATACATCGTAAGAAAATATCAACAAATATTTAAAAAATAACAACATTAACAACGAAAAGTAGGTGAAGAGAAGATAGGAAAGGGAGAAAGAAAAGTGGTTAAAAGGCAAATAAAAGTGAGAAAGGACAAATATAAATCGATAACACATATACAAAAAATCAAGGAAGAAAATACATCAGGACCTGAAGCTACATGTAGGCCTAATTGAAAATTCCCTCGTTTTCCAAGCTTTTGCTGAACTTTAGAACAAACTACCTTTACATGTCAAAAACTGTCGGACTGCCAGCCAACTCAAAACTTTTATTCAAAATTGCTACTGATGATTAACTTACTCTGTTCACATTGATGTATATTTCATATTTATTGTAATTTGTAGGTTTATTGTAATTGTATTTTGTTTTTTATAGCACCTTTTTATTATAATTATTATCATAATCTCAGATATATCAGTAATTAGGAGTAGATGATATGCATAGCGGGCATTTTTAGGGAGATGTTCGTGGAACGAAGAAAGTTACAAAATCAGATCACTGAATATATTGTAATGTTGTCGATAATTTTCACCGAATTCAGCTTTTGAGACGACACTGTTTGCTAGCTCTAACTTTGACCAAGGAGTTTTTCTCCTGGCGGCATCGAAGATGGTACAAAGGGATTGAGCTAGATATTACTCCATCTCTTAAAACTCCTTGCTTTGACTCTGGACGGCTTTACACGGTTTAAGAGGGCACCTGATCGATTGATTGGTCTTTCTTGACCGATGGACTGATCAGGGATGTGTGTCATGTTGATTGAGAGCACAGGAAACGCTGGTCACAATGGGAGCATTTAAAGATGCACATTTTACATGCATTAACCTTTCTCGCGCGAATCAATTTGGAGGGGACGGAATGCCGGGATTGTCGCGGAATAGGAATACCAGTCAGCCTCGCGCTCGCCTTGCCAGCGAATCTTCTGCTCCCCGGGTGTGTGAAAAGGGGGCTATAAAACCCCCTCCTGTCGCCCTATTGACATAACTTGACATGCCATATATCTTAAAATATTTGCTCGAATTGATTGAATACGAGAATCTTCGTTGGCCAGGTCTGCTTGTCTTTACGGAAAGAAATGTGTGTCTTCTGCTATTATACAGAGTATGAATTATACACACCAAGAAGTTGTACACACACAGCATTCACAAGTACACCATACATCGCAATACAGTGATAATGCTTGACACACAAAAGTTTCCAAGGTTTACGAATGCACGCAAAATGAGCGCGGCGCCACTTCGCTCAATACAATGTGTAACGCTGTAATAGACTTACATGCGACACGTAAATAGCAACAGGTTTTTTTTTCTTCTAACAAGTTCTGAAAAATTTGTTTAAAAGACATTACCTGATATTAATAAAATGAGCGAAAAACTCTATAAAGCTGTAAAACGTTGATAAGCCCTATAGTCAGCCGCTGTAGGTAGTATGTTTTTTATTTAATCAAATCCCCTGGGAACGAGAAGAAGATCGTTCGATAACATTTTAGTTATTTCGTAAATCTATACAAATCAGTGGCTTTAGTTTGAAAACAAATTGTCCTAAAATCTAGTAACTGACGATGTGATGAGTGCTACAAATCAAAGAATAGCAGTGAATAAACACAAACTAAAATCCGTGGTTTACTCGGATGATTGCAAAATGACAGGTGTTTATTATTGTTTATAAGTTAATGACTTGTATCATAATCAAATGATTGGTTGAAAGCGTACACGTGACCAGGCATTTATTTTGCCTAACGCGTAATTTGGAAAATGACCGGTTATTATCCAACATGACCGGCCATTGGTAAAATTGTTATAATATAATTTTATATAAGAAACAAAACATAATATTATAAAAACAAATAATACACAGCATTTTGTTCGGGCATTAGTAAAATCACTGCTGTGTATTTTGTGTATACTAAAGACCGGTAACTGATAACAACAACAAAAAACAACAACTACATTATTAACAACATGACTTTAATCCATAACTGATACCTTTAAGGTAGGCTTTTGAAATTCCATTTGGAGTGATTGACCATTGTTCTGCCACAATCTAGAGGTAGTTTGGCACGATGACTGGGGTGTCATAATGGATATGATGAGTGGGATATGAAAACCTGATTCTGGACGGATCGACATCTTGTTCCCTCTTCCATCACCTGTAAACGGGAAGATAAATATGATGAAAACTGGGGCGAGATGATTGGAGCGGCCTACTTCACAACTTTTAGGTGTGCCTGTTACCTCCAAGAAAGTGAACAAGGAGGATTACGAGGGTGTTGTGGATGGCGACACAATGTGTGGAATGAAGGTAACGAATGGGAGAGAGAAGGATTGAGAGGGAGTGAGGGAGGGAGGAAGACGATGTACCATTTTACATAATGTTCTTGATCGAACTGTTTGAAGGGCAGCACAATCGGCCTGTTTGGGCGACGCCAGAGAATATGTTAGTGGGCGGAACCAACATTTTGATGGGGGATCCCTTTTTCATTTCCCTATGTTATATAGAGGACGCTTGACCGATGAAACAAATGTCTTTTAAAAGTTAGGCAAAGTGAAAGAATAATAAGGAGAAGAAGAAGAAGAAGTAAAAGCCCCCCCCCCCCAAAAAAAAAAAAAGAAGAGAAAAAAGCAAATCTGAGAAATATTGTGAGAGAAAGTGTAAATAAAATTAGATGGAGCATGGACCTATACGAGGGAAGGGGGGAGGGGGGGGGGGAGAAGATTCGTGTTGTGTGGGAGAGAATTATCAACACGTTGACAATTAAGTTATAATTCATCACTTTAAGAAAGTATTCATTTACAATTAGGTTGTCTATTAATTTGAGTTTCTGCCCTCAAACTAATCTTGAATAAAACACTGGATTATAACATACATATCCATTGGATATAATGATGGCTCAGTGGAAAGCAGTGGTGTCCTCATTGGTAGGTCTGGGTTTATTTGCGCAGATAGCCTGTGGTAAGGCTTTGATCATCATGATTAACTCTAACTGAAGGGTAACAAAATTCTTATGTCGACTGGTTGCTTATTATTAGCAGGTACGAATTAGGCTCCACTTGTTTTCTTCTCAGTCAGGTGGAATACATTGAAGCGAGAGAGAAAGAGATAGGAGATAGATGGATTGAATGTATTAAGAAGGGAGGAGAAAGGGAAAGGTGGGAGGGAGATAGAGGGAGATGATAGTGGTAAAGGCGAAGAAAGGGAGAAAGGGGACAGAGAGTGAAAGAAGAGAAGGGGAATGGAAGATAGAGGGAGAGAAATAGACAGTAAGAGGGCAGAATGAGAGAGAGAGAGAAAGAGAGAGAGAGAGAGAGAGAGGGGGGGGGGCGGGGGGCATTAAGAGAGAGAGAGAGAGAGAGAGAGACATGAAAGATGGGATAAAGGAAGAGCTGAAGACAACGGGAGATAGGAACAGAGAGAGAGAGAGAGAGAGAGGGGGGGGGAGAGAAAAAGAGAAAAGGGAGGCGGAAATAATCTGTCCAAAACAACGCTATGAAGTGTCATGTCAACATCGTAAATTAATCACGTGGAAACAAAGACATCGCCAAAACGAGATGGATTCTGCCGAGTGCAAAAGGTCGAACTGTAAAGGCAAAAACAAAGTGCTATCTTTTTTTTGTTGTTGTCCTTTTTGGGAAATTGATGCATGTTTGTGTCTTGGGTCTCACTTTGGATAATGGATGGGGTGGGAGAGGAGATGGGGCACGGTTCCTTGTTTCCGAGTTTTAATTTCCAAGTATAGCCGGGAGGTGTCCTCGATTGGGCGCGAAGCCGTTATCCGTCAACATCAGTCCTAAAACCAGACTCCTCCATGCCCCTCACAAGAATCAATTCCTCGTCTCTAGCTAAGAAGGTAAACCATCGGAGGTCATTACAAGGATATTTTTTTTTAAATCCCAAGCATTGCTTATTATGATAATGATATTTCGGTCTGATACCCCAGTCAAACCATCGGGACCGATACGAGACCGACACGAGACCGATACGAGACAGATACGAGACCGACACGAGACCGACGCGAGACCGACCACAGAACGACACGAGACCGACCACAGAACGACAACAGACCGACAACAGACCGAACACAAATTACATTGCCTTGAATCATCTTTGCCAAGAATCAGGTTGGTTTCTATAGTCGGTCTCAAGTCACTTTGGCGGTTTGACTGGCGTATTACCCATCCCTAGCACTCATGTGTATGTGAGCCAGCCCTTTGAGAGTGATTTGGAAATAATGTATTAGGTCGATTCGGCTTTATCATGGGAACAAAGAGCTATAAGGTTAACCGAATATCCCTGTAAGGTGCTTAAAGTAGAATTGAAAATCTGTATTCATGATATTACCCTGGATTAAGACGCGCGTAGATTTAGACGACTTCCGAAAAGACACTGGTGGAATTTCATCTTGTTTTAAAACTTAGTGCAAAATTGGATAGGCTTATCTTACTCTCGAACAAGAGTGACAATTTTGCAGAGCAATGTGTTGCTCAGAAGACATGGAAGACGGTGCATCAGCTAGGATTTCGAGCACAAATCAGGTTGCTCCAAATCCTTTGACACATTCTTTAGCCAACGATACATTACTTACTGAAGCAAGAGTGTTGACGGGGCGGTCGCCCCTAAGATGTCCTATAAAAAGGGGTTCACAATTTTACAGCATTGCTTTTTAGTGGACCCCTGTTTCCAATATATATTCCTTAATTGTTGTAAATGATTATGATTGATTTGTAATGTTTTGTTGGAAACAGAAATAAAATTGACTCATTGAATTGAATTGAAAAAGAAGGATCATATAAACCACTGGTTAATTTAGGGGGGGGGATAACTTTTCGTGCTTCTCTTTTGAAACTACATTATCGGACCTTAGGAACTTAACACAAAACTGCCCGCTTTACTGTGTAATTTTATTTAGAAACTGCGTCCCCACTAGTTTACAAATTACTGAATCCGCCCTTGTCAAAAGTATTATTCAATGCATCTTATTTAATCTTGTCATTGAAATAGTGACGATTGAAAAGGCTGTCGTCATTAAAGCTTTCTGTTTAAGGAGTATTACTGAGGCATTAATGATAAATCAATTTAGGGCGTCTTACATGACAAAATGTCGCCCTCCGTCATATTGCCATTGTGAAAGACAGAACTGTCGTATTATTGTTTTACAATCGTATTATGGTCAGACAAGGCTAGACATAATTCTTTTATGTGCATACTATAGTAATAATGATTTACTCTTAAACACACAGGGCGGCAATCTAACAAATGATTTTGTCAACTTACAATGAGTTTCAAAGATATGCGTTTGATCCGTGAAAATCCAACTTAGACTTCAACACTATGTAATAGTGTAATATTTCGGTCACACTGAAAACCGACTTCTTGCTGACCGATTCCTTGCCGTTCATATTTATATTATAGTAACGTAAGATTTTATTCGGTCTGGTGACGGTTACACTGCGGTGCACCGGTGTACTGAGGTTGTATGCCTTAGCTTCCGAATTTGCTATATCACTGACTAGTGATAGGGAAACGAATGTCAATAACTGTACACACACACACACAAAGAAAAAATAATGATATTTATAATTAACTGAAAACTTGGATAAAATAGTTTTTTTTCAATTGGTCTGGAATCTATGTGAAAAAGGTTTTGGTCAAAATTATGACTTGTTCATGTTTCAATTTACTAAAAACTTCGTAAACAATAACTATAAACAAATAACAAGAAAGTTGTCACATTTTCAGGTACATTCAGGGGCGAGTTTTGTTAAAAATGAATCGTGGAAACAATGTGTTTTGTGAGTTCTGTGGAAAAGAATATAATACATGAATTTTAAGAGTTTAAATTTGAATGTCAATGTAATACCATAAAAATGCATACAAATTGCATAACTTAGCATTTTTCAAACGGGTGCCGACCCCCTATTTCGTTGCACCTCTTCAAAAAATGATTTTTATGAAGATCAAAGAAAAAGACGGAAAAAAAGAAAGAAAGAAAAAAAAAAACGGTTTTGTCCGCTCTGTTCCCCAACTTTTGTTAAAGAGACCAGGGAGGTGTTTCATAAAGAGTTCGTAAAGTTACGCATGACTTTACGAACGACTTGTATATGAAGTGTCAGATAGGATGCCCAAAGTTTTTTCTGATATTTCCAATAAACTCAATTAAATTATGGCAAAAAATATACTTTGCATTAAAAATGGTTGTTATAATAAGAATGTTTATCTACATCTGCACAGTTCAACTTAATAAATAATAATCAATAATGATTGAGCATCCCATTTGGCTTTTCGTATACAAGTCGTTCGTAAAGTCTTGCGTAACTTTACGAACAGCTTTATGAAACACCCCCCTGACTGTATTGTTCACTGCTTACTATGGCATGAATTCCATGAATAATGTCGAATTAAACCAGCATTTGGCGTAATTGACGGTGGAGGAAGAACGCATCGTGTGTAACGGGCATAGGGAAGCTATTAGCGCAAGCCCTTGTCATTTACCGCCCTGTTCGAACAATAATTTTTTTTGGTTCAAACTTCTTGAACGATAATCATCACTCTCACTTAAGCGCCAAAGACCGTGACTTACATTCGCCGCCCTCCGCCAGTAACATGACACCTCGATCGCACGCAACGGGTATTATTACGAGTGCCTTTACTTTGGAGTATGAAATGGGTCCTAATTGAAGAAACTACAGTAGACATGGCGCGTGGGAAGGAAGAGAATTGAGTAAAGGTCCTTTGATGGAGATAAGTTTTCCCGCGAGTGCCCACTGCCATTAGTATTTTAATTTCATGAACTTGATCGGTTTCGCAATTTCCCTGCTTAGGGTGACCTTGGTTTGGCCCTCGACTACATCCCGAAATAGTCATCGTGCATGCTGGGAGTTCTCTAATGCGTAGCCAGGAGGCTTTCGGGGGCTTCGGGCAAGTATCCATTAATTTATGCCGCCGCCCCGCTTGGTACCCGGGTGCCACCCCGAAATAAAAGCCTTGAAATTATCTTAAAAAATGATAATTTAATTCTTAGAAACATTTAGATTTTTGATTTGATTTGATTTTCTTCTGCATTCATGTAAGTATACAATTTTTCGATGAAAAAAATAATATAAGGTACAATAAGTATTTTTCTGACAATGAATCATTAATTAGAAATACATATATATATATATATATAATTTTTTATTTAAAAAAACGAAATGATGTCATAAATCCTAAATTTCCTCAACGTACATTAAAGTATAATCTAAAACCGAACGACACTTTTTACTGCCACCCTACCCCCTGTCCTGGCATGTTGACGAAGTCCAGTTATTATATCAATAACAGAAAAGTAATTACAAGACTTTAATAGACAGGTGCAAAAACGGCCCCGATGTCTCGAATTTCACGTTTTTCTTTCGTCAACATACAAATTCAAAGTGGCAAAGTGAAAGCAAAAATCTTATATTATGCTTTGTGTGCCCATCGACTTTTCAGAAAATCATCTCTCCGCCCGTTCATTAATTTATCGTTTGCACTTTACCCAACTCGCACCAAATCTCGCATGAGGTTAATCCCAATTCATTTTAATAGGGATTGATGAATAGACAGATCAGCTCCATTACGTATAGTGGCGTCGCCACGTATACCGTTTTGAGTGTGGGTGGGGGCGTCCCACCCCTCAAGTGACCCCCATGATAACGTGATGTTCATATTTAAGATTGAGTCGGACCAGCCCTTGATCTGAAACTTTTTTATTCATTTTGGTTTTATCCGAGTATGAACTTGCGAGTATTACGTCAATAGTAACGAGTCAGAGTTCTGTCGGGCGAGTACCATCTCTTGACATTCACGACAATCATAATGACGAAAATACCTAAAGACAGCAGGCCATGTTATTTCTACCAATAATTTATCGAGTTGTGACTGTGAAATCAAAATAGAAAGGCTAACCATCTTCTTTCGGCGGCAGAAACAAGCAGAGTAGCCAGTGGCGTAGTAGGAGATGATGGGGGGGGGGGACGGGTCTCCCATCGAATAGTGAAAAGAGAAGAAAAGAGAAAAGAAGACAATGAGACACTCTCCGGCACCATCCCGCAGTCAATGGCTTTCGAAATCACCATTTAATTATCAGGTATGACCGGTGCCCCCAACCACATGCACCCCCCCCCCCTCAATGGCTGGACACCATTGAATATAGCATGTACATGTGCGTCTGAAGTTTACATTTCTGGATGACGTCACAAAGAAGGCGAGATCATGATGGTCTCTGAATGTGACAACGCGTCCTCTGCTCGGTCGATCTCGGGGGAAAAAAGATCGACTCAACCTCTCATATCCCTCATCCCATTCCATCATCCTCACCTCGCCACGCCGCTGAATTTTTCATGGCAAGAATCCAATTTTAACGGAATTGGTGAGAAGAGCTATTAAAATCCTCTTTAATTATCCACCCACGCTCAATTTCGCTGCAGGCTTCCCTGTGTTGCATTTAGCGGGAGTATTTTGGTGGATGGCACCGGCGAGCCCGCCTTGGACGCCCGTGCCGTGCCGCTTGGCGCACCTACCTATTATTTTCCAATTAATCATACAGAGAAATGCACTGTCATACCTTTATCTTATGTATGTATAGAGGTCATTGTATTTTTTCCCAAATTCTTTAGGCAAAATATGCAGATCTGAGGTGCTATATGAATGATGTTCCGTTTTAAGCTTGTCTATAACACCAGGGTGGGAAAAGGGGTAACAAGTTCTCACAATAATCATTAATTTGACAGCATTGGCAGTTATTAGAAATAGGGATCGGCCATTCTCTATTTTGCCCCTTCCCTCAACCGCCCCCCCTCCCCAAATTTTTCTTCAGGGGGGGGGGGGGGCAATTTTTAAGGACGACTTCCTCATTGGCTGCCGACAAAAAATGACTTGAGACATTGTGGCCCCTCAGATGTTCACAAATCAAGTCTCTTCTCCAGGGACCTGTCTTATAAAGAGTTGATATCAATCGCAACTATGTATAAGAGATAGAGGGCTGCAAACTTGCGCTTGATTTGGATCAATCGCCATTGTTGTATAATTATGACGGGCCCTTGTCTTTCATTCTTTTCTTTTTTTCTTCATTTTTTCATTTTTTTCTCCCTCTTTTCTATTTTTTCTACCTACTCTTCTTTGTTCTCTTCTTTTCTTTATTTTGTTTTGTTTTGTTTTTCTTTCTTATCTTTTATTTTCTATTCTCATATTACCTTGTCTTTTCTCTTCTTTTTTTCCTTCTTTTCTTTTCTCTACTAAATTCTGTCCCTTCAATTTCTTTTCTTTTCTATATTTTTTTAAATATCCTACACTGCTATTTCACGACCGACCTTGAACCAGCGATTCACCGCGCCATTCGGAGGCAGATGCAAGCACTCTAAACATTTTCAATGCAATCATTGATTACCTTTCGAAAGCAGATGCTGCCGAGATTTTGACCGCACAGTGAACCATAATGCTGAAAATTATTATACTTATTTAGTTAATGCAGGTATATTTTAGACCCAATATTGGCGATATTGAGCAAGCAGCGGTCCAGAAAATGAAACTGGAAGAGACAGAGAAGCAAATTCACATAACATTAACAGAGACAAACAGGGAATAGAATTAAAAGTAGGTGCTCTCATGATTGTGATTATGTACAGGGTTCGAAAGTAAACCTTTTGGGGGGAGCCGAGGGGCCACAATAAAGGACACAATCATACAGACAGGTGAAAAGAACGAAATACGGAGATATGGACAGAAAAGACCGAGATATAATAGATAGATAGACAAATAGACAGATAGAGATAGACACAGAGAAAGCGAAAGAGAAAAGTAGAGAAATAGAGAGAGAGAGAGAGAAAGAGAGAGAGATAGAAAGATAGAGAGAGAGATATGTACAGATAAAGAGAGAGCGAGAGAGAGAGGGAGAGAGAGAGAGAGAGAGAAAGGGGTGCATGGGGACAAGGAAGAAATATCAAAGAAGAAACTAAATGACACAGAGATAGGGTGAAAGAGAAGGGTAGAGAGTGAGAGACAAACAGACAAAGACAGGTAGATTCAGAGAGACAGAGAGTCATAGAGAGAGAGAGAGAGAGAGAGTCATAAAGAGATAGAGAATGTGGGTGTGTGTGAGTGTGCGGGGTTGGGATGGGGATCAAAGAAAGACCAAACAAAACTAGAGACGTTACATGAGTACATTCAGGAGGATATATAAGAAATCCGAGAGAAGCGGTTTTCTCATATTAAACAATCATCCCCATTCACGCAGGTGCGCATCAAATCGGTTCCAGAAACACGGACCTGCAAATATCGATCTTTTCCCTACCTTCTCCTTGTTCTCATCATAATTCATTGCCCCGGGGCCACCTCCAATAAATAACAAAAAATAATAACGAAATACGCAATTGTAATCGTAAACAGATGCAAAAGTACAAAAAGGGGATATTCCCGACTTGTAAGTAATCAGCAAATTTCTTGTCAAACATATAATTTTGTATACATAAATAAAAGATAAATAAATACAAAATAAAGAAAGA
This sequence comes from Strongylocentrotus droebachiensis, assembly GCA_035222895.1. Taxonomy (NCBI): domain Eukaryota; kingdom Metazoa; phylum Echinodermata; class Echinoidea; order Camarodonta; family Strongylocentrotidae; genus Strongylocentrotus; species Strongylocentrotus droebachiensis. Next base: position 83,083 of record JAVYIG010002159.1, read on the forward strand.
AAGGTCACAATGCTGTCCGGGTTCTCTCTTTATAAAAATCTAAGCCCATGTTTATAAAACCAAGGAAGAGGTCAACTTATTACGTTGGCGCTATATATATATATATATAAAGGGGCGTTTACACCTACAGAAAAAGTGAGATTTAAAAGCTCCAAATCGCACTAATTTCTATGTGTGAACGGGCCTACTTTCGTAGTTTGTTGACAATTATATTAAATATATATTATATTATGAAAATGAGCCCTGATGTTGATATAAGATAGTCGTTACCGATTTTACATAGCTTTAAAAATAAAAGACGATATCACGAATATGATTCGCTGATTCACGTCACATGTGGCGCCATGAAAATTATTCCTGTTTGTGCACAGGGCGTCATTTTGCTATTCTATAGGACTCCGTCAGCGGCTGGCGTAATCTTTGACGCACCATAATTAACGAGACATCATACACGAAGTAAGTACAAAACGAAGAGGACAAACATTGCGTCGAATTACTGGCGTATCGGTTTTATTGTCTTCTTATGTTTGATTAGCGCAAGGAATAGCGCATTCAAAATGACGGCTTATGCACAACTTATTAGACGCATTTCCGCTTTGACTCTTTGAAGCAGAAGTCATATTCACCCGATTGATGACTTCGTCGTGTTGTATCAGCGAATATTAAAAACCTCTCTTCTCTTCTATTTGTGAAATTTAAAGGAACTGTGGCTTAAACTTGTTGAATAAAGCCTACGTTCTCATGTTGTTCCAAATGTTTGAAGAGATCCATGCACCAGATATGTATAGCTCCTTCCATGAGTAATTCTGTGAAAAATAAAAACATGGAGGCCAACACTCATACTCTGTCTGCGCCAAGCCCACTGCACTGCATTCTTAGACAGGCCTAAGGTTCGTAGAATTCATCAACATACAGTACTTATCTTCTTGTTTTTCCACCTGTCATCTGTTCAGATTTCACTTATGGAGAAGGAAAGGAACAAATACAGAAATATATAGATTATTCTAGTCGGGCAGGTTTATCCTCCTATTTATCTCCTTAAATTGAATGAAATTTGTTGAAAAGTTATAAGCTCTGCTCAGAAGCAAGCATCTCATTTCAATACAATGGGCTTCCCTTAGCGTGTAATAGCCTCTTTCATTTTCTTAGAAGCCAGTCACACAATGACATATATAGGCTAATTTGATAAACCCTTGTCTACACGAGGATATAATCCTATTCCGAGAAGTCCCCGGCCTTTCCAATCATTTAGGGGTGACGGCGATTTTGGCTTCTTCTCTATAGCCGCAGGTGGCTAGGCCGAGATTGAAACGTTGACGAGTGATGCTATTTGTAACGTGCAATTGACCTGTGTCGGTTGGCCTTCGCAATTACTAATTGGGGTCGGCGCCGTTCACGCCCAAATCAGCGCGTTACACCTGTTTTGGGCGTGATATCCGATCGAAGAAAGCCCAATAGAACGTCGTGATTAGAAATTGGAACTTGAAGGGATTCATCTATAGATTGTAATAAATGTAATGAATATTAATTCAGATGCACCTCGAGTGACGTAAGTCTTGGTAACAATTGATTCAATGCTATATCTTTTATGTGTTTTTTAATTCAGAAACGTTACCTTTGATCTTCCTACTTTCATTTTTATTTCCTCTATATTCTCTTCTTTAGCTTCTTGTTTTCTTCTTCTTCTTCTTCTAGTTTTTCCTCCTCCTCCTTTCTTTATAACCCTTATTCTTCTTTATTTTTTCTTCTTCTTCTTTGGGAGACGAGTCAGTCGATATTCACCACTGGCTCAATCAACTTACAAAGAATCGAGACCAATTATTCTCAACAAAGGTTGAAATCGTTATTACACACTGCAACGCTTATGCTAATGCACGTGAAATGAAAACATGGTTCGAAAACAAGGAGGACCACTTGGGGGAATGGACATGTTTCTTTTGCACAAAATGTTACGGGACGTTGGGCACGTCGCGTCGGGGGCACATGAGTAGGCGACATAACGATACATTATTTTCTTGGGTTTGATGCAGGGTTGACGGCAATAATTACAGTGTAACTGTACAACAAGGAATTGGGAGTCCTTGAACATGATGGCGAATGGTGCATGATAAATTAGGGGGAAAAGCAGGGAGATGATGTTGCTACAAAAACAATGCAGTATCGAGAGAAAGTAAAGTATACAAAAGGGGAGACAGGCGGAGAAACAGAGAGAAGTTATGATTACAAGAAAGATAAATAGAGACAGAAAGAGAGAGCGAGAGAGAGGGAGAGAGAGAGACAGGGAGAGAGAGAGCAAGAGAGACAGGAAGAGAGAGAGAGAGAGAGAGAGAGAGAGAGAGAGAAATAGAGGGGGGCTTTATGCATGATATAAAAACGGGTAAGAGGGGATATTGAGATAAAGATCAAAGGAACAGTTTGACAGAGAGAGAGAGAGAGAGAGAGAGAATTAAAGTGGTTGAAATAGAAAGAGAGAGAACAAAATATGGAGAGTGAGAAGCTGGGGAGAAAGAGAAAAGGGGAAAAACATGATAAAGCGCTTACATTATGCATTCGGTAGCGAAACACTTAATCAGCCTGATATGATAATGTTAACATCTTCCATAGATCCCGCCCAAGATAATGTCCAGTCCTAGACGATGACTACTCGACCTTTCTTCTTGCATTCAGATTGAAAGCATGAAACGCAGGGCACTTGACAATCTATATTTCCACGTCAAAGTTGTATTATTATGGTAAGTTGGGTATTTTAACACTCGAGATCATCACAAGAATGAAGAAATCTTATAGCTTTGCAAGATCTGTAAAGGAAATTTTGATTGATTTGAACTAGGTCGTGGTACGGTGTATTATAAGTTATAGCGATAAATTCAATTATTTGAGGAATATTTTTTTCTTTTTCGTGATGCAAATCTATCCCTTCCATAATTATGTCCATTCATTGCCTATAAATATGAATTTTGAGATCACTGTTTTCATCTGCATTCCTCTCATTTTGTTACCCCTTTTTCTGTTAGCCAGCTCTCCCCTTCCCATCTCTCTCTCTCTCTCTCTCTCTCTCGCTCTCTCTCTCGCTCTCTCTCTCTATTCTATGTTCTTCCTCCTCCTCCTATCTCCTTTATTTCCTCTCCTCCCCTCTCTATTCACCCTCTCTCCCTTTCTCTCCCTTACATACCCGAAAGTTACTCCTTATTTAATGTTTAAATTTCCTTTTTTCTTCTCCCCTTGTAATTAGCCATTGTTTCATTTTCTCCTCTCCCCTTCTCTCTTCGTTTTTTTGAAAATTTCCTTCCTTCTTTCTGTCTCTATCTCTCTGTCTCTGTCTCTGTCTCTCTCTCTCTCTCTCTCTCTTTCTCTTTCTGTCCTTTTTACTCACACTTACTCTATCATGTAGGTCGCCCTTTACACCCACCCCTCTTCTTCTTTCTTCTGTCTACATCAACTCCATCTATTTCTGTCGCCGTTTATTTGTTTATTTCTATCACCCTTCTGTCCCCGATCCTGAAATGTTTTTCACCCGTAACGACGGCTCTGTTCACCCCTACCCCCATCGTGTTCACATACAGCACTCAACGGACCATCCAATCACCTCACATTCTGGTCCGGTAAATGCTGCTAAACAATCGCGCTAATGACCTATCGCTGCCAAATGACACTAACTCGTCCCGACATTTCCTTATAACAATATAGTCTCTCCGATTGCAGCACCCGTTCTAAAGTAACCTGTACACGCGGGGAAAACATTCTTAAAGGGCAGTCATTCCCTTTTCACACGTTGAATTGAATACAAAACAGCAACAAACATGAAAAGAAAAAAAATAAACTGATTGGTGAAATGAAATGAGACTGGAGACATGATCAAATTTATGAATGTTTGAAAGTTGGCATCGGACGTGAATTTCAAATTGGCAAATCGGTTATTAGCTTGTGGGGTACTCTCAAATATGCTGCGACTAAAATGTCACAAGTTTTCTTTTCTTTTTAAAAGCATCTTTCTCCTGTGAGCTGCCTTTCCCCTCATTGTCTTAACAGAAAGATGATTCTCAGTCGTTATGTTTGGAAATACTTGGCAGTAATCTTATCGATTTTTCGATTTGAAGTTCAATTTCGATTACCTGCATTTAAATTTCACCTTTGAAAAATCAATAATTTTCTTAATCAGCCTCCGATTTGGTTTTGTTATAAAGCAACTAACGTAAAGGCTAAATTAGGCCTTCTCTTTAAACTTTTCGTATTACGTATTGAATAAAATGTCGCATGAATACACTATCACCCTGAAATAAAACTTGCTCACGACTGCCTCGTAATCATCTCAGAAGATAATACAATCTATATTTATCTATATCAATCTATGTTATATTGCTTAATGTTTCCCCTGATGACTATTTTTGTTCTGTTTTGAAGAATGTTTTCTTCTTCTGTCTTTTCATTGCCATTTGCTACTTCCTGCAGTTTTTTTATTTTTCAAGATGACTTTGTATGTTTTCGTCGTTTTAAAATTTAATATAGTTCGATTTCCATGTCTCCCGAGGTGTCTCCAGGGAAACCTCGGGTGAGAATCCCGCGTTTATTTGCTAACATCTCTAGAGCTGGGTGACACTGTCACGTGACTTTTTAAAGGTTTCTTGACTTTTAGTTTAAGCGAATTCCGATTGAAATTGGGTGTAGAGTCTATCTGATTTATTTGTCGCTTGATGATTCACTTTTGAGAAACACTGACAGACTTTTAAAGGCTTGCTCGAAACCTATAACCAACGTAAAATCGCCAACATGGATATGGGCTACAGTATAATAGCGTTAACAACCCAGTGTCTATTTCTTTGTTTTAAAAAAAATTGAAAAGAAAATATATGTTTTGTTTTGATTTGATTGGTGTTTGTTTGCTTGTTTGATTTTCCTTTAGCATGATCCCTTGTTCCTCAACGTTTTCTATGAATCCTGATTTCATTTATATCTCATTATAGGCTAAAATTTCAAGTTAAATTTTGAATGAAGTTGAGAAACAAGTTTCTCGTCATAACGAAAACTCAAGACAGTCTTTAAATCACCTATATAACGGTAAAACATTTCAGGAAAAAATAAAATCGATTTTAATAACAGCGAGTGAATTCGAAATTGGAAACTCCGACGTATACAGACCATCTGGTGAGAGAGGAATATTTATCTTCCGAACGATAAGAGAGAAAACGTGATAATAAATACAATAAAAGAGCAGCCTATGAATCATTCATGAATTATTTCTTCAAATTTTGCAATCGATTTGAATATTGTGTATGTATTCTGATTTCTTTCTCTTTCTTATAATCTTCTCCAATCTTCGTTCGCCATTCAATTTCTTACCATTTTGTTGATCAGGCTAGGAATTTATTATAACGGGATTATAACTAGGTTCCAACCCGGCCTAATCAATCTTACATTCCTTATTCAGAGGGTCAAATTTATGTTGACTGAAAGAGTCGTTAAACTGATTTCTGTATCAGCATCTTTCCCTTCCCTTTACTCTTAGATACACATTAACACTATTTTCCACTTCATCTATTTGGGTTGATTTAGTAAATCTATCTAACACGCAAAGTTTCGACAGAGTACATTATGCGCTCAGTAATGATGATGCTTTTTCCGGTGTCATTTCGGAGAAAAAGGGCAATTACTGTGCTCAAATTAGCAGTGCTAATGGGACACTGGACAAGAAGGTATCCCATTTGCTAATAACGTCATTATATATATAACTGATATTTAGCGTGAAATCTGACAGCAATCGTTCGTATTAAACGATTTTCCACTCAGTTGGTGCTAACTTAGTAGCAATTAAATTAATATTGTTACTACGAGTCATACAGCGGTCAACAGAAAATCGATTGCATTACAACGCATTGAAATGTTTACGTTGAGTTAATGGCTACATGAACTACATGACTAGCTGGGAAGTGTCATTACAAGTTAACAAAGATAACGATGAGTTCCTGTCAAACAGTTACAACTGAGGAAGGGGGAAAATATCAAATTTTGAAAGACGAGAGAAGAATTGGTGCTTGCAATCATCAGATTTTGTAATAAGCAAAATGATAAGAAAGTGACTCAAACATGTTAAAATTCACATTAATGTATAATTAGGACTATACACACACTTGCGACATGACAGTTTGGTCCAAACATTTCAGCTATAAATCTATTCATCTACTCGCTATCATCTTTGTGTTTTCCCTTTCAGATATTTACACTAAACGTCATAGGAAAGTAAGGACAACACGCTATCAGCTTTGTGTTTTCCCGGTCCTATAACCTTCACTCGCTTCCATCATTATGTTTATCACGTGATACGCGAAGGTTATTCGGTCCTCGAAGAGAATAAATCTGGTGTATAATTTGTCGTTAAACTTTAAGACGACGTGCTTTAGTGTCTGGCGTGGATAAAGGATGGTTCTTTCTTGGATTTTAACGACTGCACTCCGACCTTTTACCAAATTCAAGTACACCCCTTGCTAAATTGGGTCTGTCACGCGCATAATGAGGCAAAGTCTCCTTTATTTCGTTGTGTCTATATTTTGCCGTCTGTCTGCCTACACGTCTGCCTCCTTCAACATAATGTGTTCCTGAAAAGCCTTCTTTTCTTTCTTGTCTGTTTGTCTGCCTTTACTTTAACATTGACACATCGTCAATTAATGTCTCAAGGTTTTTTGTATCCCTTTTAAGCAGTTTGTGTAAATCTGAGCATGTTTCTTTGGTATATATTTGTTAAATAATTTATTTATAATTGCATCAGTTCATTCAAATTTTGCCTTTGTCATTTTTGTTTTTCTCACGGTTCTCTGTCTCCCCAATAACTAACGAACGAATGAACAATGAATTGTTCGCCCTGTCTTCTCCCCCTCTCTCTAGACACATCATTAATAAATATAACATTAGAAAGCACATTTCCTTTGTGGCTCAAAGAGAAGGTTAAGTTCTGCAAGAGGTGAAACAAAATTTGAGAGCGTTTTCATTGTTATTATGCGATTGTGGAAAACATCAGAGAAAAAATGTTCGCTGAAAAGCGTGGCTCTTCAAATGCCTTTATATTTTAATTATGACATGTAACACTAACAGCTTTTAAAAATAGACCTCATTTTAATGCCACATGTTTGTGTAGTCCCTTATAAATTTGTCTATGTACAGTGCTTGTTAGTTTAACCAAGACTGGGCCAAATTTCTTATCATTTTGATTATTTCAGAACCTTTCCGTACACACCAATTCTTATATACATAACCAACTTTTCCTGATTGATTCCACACCGTTTCTTTCACAATGTAATCTCATGACCAAAACTCAACTTTATCTTTGAGAGCATTCTTCATTCGAGTCATAATTAATTCCATTGCTTACAATATTCGGAAACATATTGAATGTAATTTTGTGTAAGGAAAAAAAAACTTAAATTGTTATATTAAGATGTCTTTCATTTTGCGGTACTGAGTGCAGTAGTCTAAAAGCAAAAATGAAATTAAAAAATATATAAATACTTTTACGTTCATGGTAGTCATTAAAGTGAAATTAGCATAAATAAAAAAGTGGATGATATAGTTTCCTGACAATACCAAATTGCGCATAATGAGATTTTAGAAGCTCGCCTGTATGCATTGTTTGCATTCTTATAGCCCGTTAAAGCAATGTGCATAATGTGCCATTGAAGAATAATCTTGAGGCTTGCAAGCATTATGAAATAATGATAATTTTCCCCAGGGACTCCGACAGTTTCAGAGAATGTTGTTATTGGCGCCCGGCAATCATTCTCCGACAGCCCAAACTGCTGTTATTTCATCTTTCGGCTGCATGTAATAAAATGCGCTGCTGAATGCAAGTACGATTTCATTTCATACTCCTCGCCCCCCTCCCCTTCCCTTCCCTCGTCTCTCTCTCTCTCTCTCTCTCTCTTTCTCCTCCACCCTCCCCTTTTCTCTCCATCTCACTACCTACACTTTCTTTCGGTGTGTACGTCTGTCTGTTTGTCTTTCACCCCTTTCTTTCTTTCGTTTTCTAAAAATTTTCATGAAGTATTCTCTTTCTAACCATCTCTGTTCCCCCTCTCTCTCTTTCTCCCATCTCCAAACAAGCTTTTCTCTCCCGACCAAACAATATTTATCAAAATATTTGATTAGCGAAACTAAATATTCCAAGCTTCTTCTTCCCATTCTATCTCTCATAATGATCATACAGACCCTCTCCCTCTCTTAGTTTTTGTCTCTCTCTCTCCCTCTCTCATTATCTCTCTCTCTCTCTCTCTCTCTCTTTCGCTTCCCCCCTCTCTCTCTCTACCACCCTCTCTTTATCTCCTCCTCTCTCTTTCGCCTCCCTCCCTCCCCCTTTCTCTCTCTCTCTTTCTTCCTGTTCCATCTTCTTAAATCAACGTTTTCTTTACCCATTTATACCTCGTTGTTGTCCCTTCGCATCATTGTAGGGGTACATTGCAATATCTTTAAACGGGTTTACAATATGTTACAGATGCTTTTGAAGCTTATTACAGGGATGAAACATCTGTGCGTGATCGAGAGGACTATTCAAGATGTTGCAGATATCTGTATGATTGGTTGAATGCCTGCAAATGGAAATAAATATTTTAAATACTTAACAAACACAGCTTGTAATGCCTTTCCAGCTACCAGTTTACGATTGTCATGTGCTTAGGTGTCTTTTAAATGCTTTGTCGCAATAATGTTGTGGTAAGCATTTAGAAATTGGTGGAATCGAATCGAAGATTTCTTAGGTTACCAATGAAAACCACATAAATCGCTGAACAATAAATTCATTACGAACAGGGGAGAAATATGCGTGATATTATTGCGATAGCTGGGGCCATGCATGTAACTTAACTCTGATTGGTTGTAATGCACCTAACAAGCTTATAATCATCACATCAGCCAAACGCAATAATAGATTTGATTAGGAGTGAGAAGACTCGTAAATATTGATTGTCTAATGTATACAATCAAGCACTACTTAGGTACAAAGGGATTCCGCCAATCTAATTAACACATGCTAGCAGCCGTTTTCTTGGTAATGGAATGGTGCCGGCTGGTTCTGTCTATACTTCAATAGGTGTCTATACAGAAATGTGCCTCGGACATTGTACGCACCCATCCCAAGGCATCTGGACAATATTGTAACCACTTTTTAGAGTGGGGTTGGTTGGTTGATTTGCACCCCCTAGCCCGCCCCACCCCTCCCCTCGGTAAGAGGATCTTGAAATTGTATCCACCCCGTAACCATGCCGTGCTCCTGAACACACTACCTTGTAGATATACACACATCTTACCCCGTATTGACAGTGTGACTGATTTAAAATCCTATGGTGGCGGTGGGGAGGGGGACGGGCAGACCAGCCACTCCCCCAAAAGGATCACCATGATCAGATGCCTTTTTGGGGAAGGGGGGGGGGGGGTGGCTGAAAATGTATACCGGGGTCATAATGTGAGGGAGTAATTTTACTTTTGAACATATAGCATGAAAGGTATGCCAGATTGGGTTTTCCCGGGGAGGGGATGTTCGTGCCCCCTCTTTCACCTAGATTCGACAATGTAACTGTTTAAATCAAACAAAGGTGCGGTAGGAGACGAATTATTACAATCTTTAAAAAAATGCGATTCTTTAAATCGAGTTGCGGGGGTTGGAAAGACAAAGGGACAAATCAGTCAAGGTATTTTTCTCCCGGGTTGATTGCAAAACTATTTTCCATGCACATAGAGACACCAACCTGATCAAAGAAGTGTTTGTGTAAACGCAGCTATGAGATGAACAGGTTGTGGATACCACCAGTCGCCTTATAACAACCCGCGACCAATTCACAGGGTTTCGCCAATGCCCTAATTAGAGTGGAAATGGTCTTGATATGGAGCTAACGAATCAATCGACTAATTCAGCGCCATTAGTTATTAAACACCTCGGGCGACCATTGCCCGGTATGTATACGGTTTGTACTGCTTGGTATATACACACTCTGGCCATTAATCGTAGGCGTAAAAATTGATGTGGGTTTAAACATGGCCCCGATTACGCCATTGCATACACAGTGGAAACGTGTATGCTTTACCCATGCTTCCCTGAAAATGTGTACTTTCTCTCCCTCCCCCTTTTCTTTCTATTTTCTTTCTTTTTCACCTCTGTCTCTCATCTTCTTCTTTCTCTTTCTCTCTTTCTATCCACCTACCTCTCCATCTCTCCTCACCCCCTCTGTCTATGTCTCTCTCTCTCTCTCTTTTCCATTCAACGATGTAGACTCACTTTAACGTAGACTCTTTCTCTATCCCTTTCCATCTCTCTTGCTTTCTCTCTTCCTCTTTGACTTTCTCTCACCCTCCCACTCCGTCTCAATCTTTTTCTGTCTCCCTCTCTCTGCCGTTCAATGAACTCACATGTTAATCAGCAGTAGATGTAGAATCACTTTAATGTTATAGGCACTCTCTCTCTCTCTATCACTCTCCATCTCTCCTTCTCTCCCTCTCTCTTGCTTTCTCTCTTCCTCTTTGACTTTCTCTCACCCTCCCCCTCCCTCTCTATCTTTTTCAGTCTCCCTCTCTCTGCCGTTCAAAGAACCCACATATTAATCAGCAGTAGATGTAGACTCACTTCAACGTTATAGATGAATTTGCAAAATATCCTTTGTCCGGCAAAAATGCCAATTATTTTGGAGTTGTAGTCATGTCCATGACTATACTTATCATGCATGATGAGAGCATAGTTGATGGATGATTGATTGCATTATACTGTATTACAGAACAGAGGCGGTTTCAGAGGGGTGCATAAAACACGCTCATCTCTAATTGGGTGGGGGGGGGGGGGGGTAACTTTGCACCTCCGCTTTATCAAATACCATATAAAAACATGAAAAGTCTTTCAGGGTCCCCGTCTCAAAATGTTTAGGTTTCACTGTTAGAGAAAGAATGATTGGGGATTAAGACAGTGGCCTAACTACATATTTACATGACATAAGTAATTGTGAATGATGAACATAGGCTTTATGAATGTAATCCGAACAGACGAAATCTTGCAAAACTAGATGGAAGGCGTTATAACACAAATAAATGAACAGCCTTCTGATATTTCAGATGTTGTAAGGATAATAAAAACGTTGAATTTTATAACTATTAAACCCATCGTAAATTTAATGATTAAATAGTAGGAGGAGATATGTTGAAATAAGCAAATGGATCTTCGTTTGCAGACGACACTTGTCACTATATACCTTCACACACTCTTTTCTGTGGATCGTATAACGCACACGTACAACGCATAATCAGCTCTCTGTTTTCCCGCCAGCACAGTCGTTTCGTGACTAGGCTGCCGTATTGCACAGTTGTTTCGTTCAAGCGTGCTCCGAATCGGTTTCTCTCGTTTCAAAGGCCATCTACCCGACGTCAGTCACCGAATCATTTCATTTCCGTGATGGGAATCCAGTCTAAATTGGTGAATTTTCAAGGAATAAAATCACTCGAGTAAACTCAAGGTGGATACCGTTTGTGCACGCTTTGCTGGCGGGCCGCGAATCCGCCGGACCCATTGGAAATCTTCGCATTACCGCCTATATACGACCTGAATTGCTTTTGTGCTCGTTGAAAATACTTTGCAACTGCGCACTGTGAAGGTGAACACAAGACGTAAGTAGACCTTACCTGTTTCTTAAGGCAACAGTTAGATACATTATAGTGCACCTAATGTGTCGCTAAATACTGAGAGGCAGCGATAACATAAGCCTGTTTTCCTTTTCCTGGAAAGAATTTCCTGAGAATAAATACAATGCATCAATAGATTCTTGTCAACAATGCCGAACAATTCGAGGCAATTTCCGGAGTTTAGTAGAGCCTAGGGTACCTGTGCCCTTTCGTCTTTAAACAACGATTTCGTAGGCCAATGGTATTCAATAAAGGCTCTCGTTCGTAGAAGAGCACATTGCAGGCAGTTGGTTATAAGGCTTGGAAATTAAACTGATTGCCTATTTAGAGAGAAACCATACGGTTGGTAAAGCAACAGTCTACTGCAGATTGGAACTAATAGCTTTGGGCTGATAAAGATATGGACTATATGGGCAAGAATTATAATGTGTTTTTTTGTGGAGAGTTATTTTAATCTCTTAAATTCTAATTCTTTTCCCATTCAAGGACTTTATAATTGTAATTCAGTAATTGGATAAATTATATTTAGCCTAGAATTATTCGCCTGACAGATACTTAATAAAACCGAAAAGATAAATCTGTGTGTGTTTCTAGTAAGTCTTGAAATGTGTGTGTGTGTGTATGCGTGTGTGTGTGAGAGAGAGAGGGTGCTGGCGGACGATTTTTTTGACACGGTTGACTTTAAGTATTCTAACAATCCTACTAAAATAATTTCGTTAACATGAGCTAACATGTTAATCAAAGTGTGTTATATTGAGGAAGGGGGACGGGGGGGGGGGGGGTGACATTTTTCCAAACACACACACAAACACACACACTAATCACGTATATTAATGTACATGTACACCCCTGGATAAAGTTTGACTATGTGATTATTAATAGACACGTAAGACTAAAACTCATGCTGAGTGTCGTATTTGATCCCTCCCATTGGTGCTTGCACTGAAATAGCAACGCTGAAATAAGCAATTCAGTCTCGATTTGATACGTGCATATATTATGTTTCCATCGGTTAATAAGGTGTAAAGTGTTTTTCTATTTTATTACTGTACTTACACGTTATACATGTTTTTCTTTTGGTTTAATGATCACTCAACTATTATTCATTACATTACCTATTTGTACTGTGATTAAATACTGCTCGCAAAGAAAATGATAAATGATGCCTCCAATTAATGATATCAGCACATACATGTATTGTATTATTGCATTATGCGTAAAATAAGCATTATTAGAATGTTAACTGCACATTACAGAACAAATTATAATAATAAAAAGACGTATGTACTGCAGGTATGCCATTTGTATTTCAAGGATGGTGGGCGCGAATGTGCCCTTCTAAATCAGTTATTACTGGCCTTGGTCTGAAAGTTACTGCAATATGTGAAACTGGCGCCAGCTTTCATTTTTTGATGAAAGTCGTATTCCTCGCGCGCGCCCAAAGTGTTCTTAATTTCCTTAATTTGTTTATACTTGAGGTTTCACATTATGCTTCGACACTTTTATGCTTCTTCTGTTAATTACTTGTATTATCATAGTTTTTATTATTACCATTATCATTATTATTACTATTACTTTTATTATCATCATCTCTATTGTTTGCCCCCTCTTTTTACAAAATTCTCCAAAATACTCGATTTGCCCATGAAGACCAGGGTGTTTCACAAAGATTCTAAGTCGAACTTAACTCTAAGTTAGACTTAAATATTATGGAGAGCCATATGTAGCCTTAAAATAAAATATATTCAAAAGTGAAAATTCAACTATTTTAGACTTTTTATAAATTTCACGTCAAGAACATGAAATCTTTCATGAAAATGGAAAATATGAATACTTTTAATCAACATTTTATGCCTTTTAAAATAACTTTACAAAACATTTGAAGGATGCTAATGGCTTTCCATAATTGTTAAGTCCAACTTAGAGATAAGTTCAACTTAGGATCTTTGTGAAACACCCCCAGGACCTCGTTGTCCTTGACAAATAGTTTCTTGCGTAATAGTCTCCAGAGTGCTAAATATAGCGTTGTGCATTGTTTGAATTATCTCTGTAGACTTTGTTTTGAAACATGCCGTCATTGTGACAATTAACGATTTCCGAAATCTTCAAGCTAAAACACTAAACACTTAGCATAGAAGTTTTATTTCGATTAAGATTTTAATTGCTTTCTATTTATTCACACAACCTTTTTATTTTCGCACGAGTGCTGCTTACGTATCCCATTTGAATTATCTTTGTAGACTTTGTTTTGAAACATGCCGTCATTGTGACAATTAATGATTTCCGAAATCTTCAAGCTAAAACACTAAACAGTTAGCATAGAAGTTTTATTTCGATTAAGATTTTAATTGCTTTCTATTTAATCACACAACCTTTTTATTTTCGCACAAGTGCTCCTTACGTATCCCACACCGTATTTAACGCAATAAATCTATTTTCTTATTGCAGTGGAATGCAGCGTCTTATTTCGGGATAATGAGTTCCACACTGGGATATTTTTAAAGTACCTTATTGGCGCAGTAATTTGCCGAACAGGTTGTGGCATATCTCGATTCCCATTTAATTTGCTAATCATTTTGAGAGCCAGATCGGACTTGCGGCGAAAACAACCCCCTAAATGTCGCATTTCGTTGCCCATTCGGTCGTGCCGGAGTAATTATCATCGTTTTCTCGTCGACGATGAGCTAAGCAGAAATGTCAATATAATATTGACATCAATGAATTGCTTAACGTCATTCCATGCTCCTTGAAATACCCCATAAAAAGAGAGAAAGAAAGGAAAGAGATAGAAAACTACGATAAAACGGCAAACAGGCAGTTTGCCATTCGGGTAAATGAATTAGTCCAATCTTTATGATTTTGTTATGACAATTAACACAATTCCCCCCTATTATAAAAGATATCATCATTTTCCGAATACGGCCCCAGCAGGTCTTTCTGTTATAATTACTCACTACCATATATTTGAATGCAAATTGAATTAACAAATTTCATTTCAGCTCATGACACACCTATTTTTATTTTTTATTTTTTTTTATTTTTTGGCAATGGGTTCACATCTAGGAAAGATAAATGTGAATAAAGATTAGCATATCAAGCATTAGCTGAAGGGTACGCCCACCCTTTCAAAAAAGCAAGAAAAGCGTAAATAAAAGTTTCAGAAAAAGTATCTACTGCATGCATAAGAAGGAGTAGGAACGGGGTGGGGGATGGTGCCCGGATAAAATTAAGGTTTCTGGTATGAGAAGATTACACCTCTCCCTTGTTAGTTGATTTTCTCAATACGCCACAGTGAAAATGGTCAGGAATTATAATCTAAAATGTACCAGGAATGCATGAAAATCATGGAGCTGATGAAAACAGGGATTATTTCTTTTTTAACAACTGCTTTATTAGGAAAATGTTCCGCATCATGAGCTATCATTCAAAACGGCAGCTTCATTGTCATGTACATTATAAACGAAGTTTTAGCTCAGCTGAATGTAATAGAAAAAAATAGTTGTGAGCTTTGTCAGTATTTGTATACCCGTGTGGAAAAATATCACACAAGTCATGTCATACGACAATGGTTGCTATTGAAATACAATCATATTCCAAACGTAAGCAAAAATAGTTTGGTCTTTGGACCAAATGTTGACGCTACGTTTTTTGTGTGGATAACTTCACACTTGTATCTGTTTCGGGTTCATCTGAATGAACGATATTACCATCCGAGCAAAATTAACTCCATTTCTTATCATTTTGATGAATCCGATGAATCCGATGACTCCAGCCATTCTGATATAATACGTTTTCAATTTGTATATTATCTTTAGTTTTTTTTGCTAATCCAATCGCATGAGCAAAATTCAGCATCATTTTAAGAATGGGTGAAATTTCTTTAGCATGTCTTTCGTTGGAGTGCATGTCATGCCAAACAAGTAGACACCATTTGCCCAGCTATAAATTATTCTCACCCGTCAGCACCACTTTGATGAGAAAACTAATCAAGTCTAAAAGGAAATCGCTTTTCCAAAGGTCAAGCGTTTTGAGGTAATAGAAGCATTCTATCCTCCCGTTTTCATCTGATGTTCCCTCCACAAAGATACGCTCATGACGAGTCTAGAATGATGTGCCTATCATCAGTCAGTGTCTAATAGCTTCATCAATTGGCTGTGACGGGACAATTTCTCCCTGATCACGCAGACCCTCTACTCCTCATCATGAGCAATAACGTTTCCCCCCCCCCCAAACGGTATACGCAAGGATCACATGGTTTCCCTCCTCTTCTTCTTCATCCTTCTTCATCCTCCTCCTCTTCTTCCACCTCCCCATAAGCCCACCATCAGACACTATGTTAATGACCGTTGTAGCACTCGTCACCCATAGAGGCTGGTTCGGCTATCAAGCGGTAAGCCGCGGCGTTTTTTTTAAATAAAAGAGTAAATAAATGACAACTGGGCGTATCAAAGGTCCTGCGCGAATTCACTGAGCTCTGTGATCTACGATTCTACGATGCAGAAATATGCAGCCAGTTACACTTATGTCATTAACCCCCCCCCCCCCCCCCCCCCAACAAACAAAAAACGCTGCGGTGTACCGCGTCATTTGACCGGAGCTTAATGATGTCTAGCTGTCATATCAAAAACTTCTCTTGGGTATTCTTCATTGAAATAGCTTCATCAAAAATATAAGGCGCCGTCCTATTTTGAATCAGAGCGATACCTTCAAACCTGTGTAAAATGTTCTCATTTACAATGGTTTTAAATCGATATACCTTATTTCTTATTTGAAAATAAGAAATCTGATTTTTTTTTTCTTTCTTTCGCTTATTTGCTTGCTGACAAAAACTTGTTACTGTTGTCTGCAAACTTGAAAGTCTGACAACCATCTTATACTTTGTCAACCATTCAGAAAGTTTGAGGACCCTTTTTCATCCCTTGCTGAATTGATATAATTTTATTCAAGATGTTAGTTCGTCAAGACACCGCCAGTCAGAATGTCTAACTATAACTACCCTGCGCGCACCCCGCCATTTTTAAAGTCTCTCTTTCAATCTGAGTCGATCTCTACCCACGTCTCTCTCTCTCTCTCTCTCTCTCTCTCTCTCTCTCTTTCTCTCTCTCCACCCCTCTCTCTCCACCTCCTCTTACTCTCTCTCCCACTCCCCTTACCCCTCCCCTCCCAATCGGTCTCTCACCTGTCCCCTTCTCCATCTTGATATTTTCGCATCCCTATTCTAAGTTAGCATGCCGACACGGGCGAAAAGCGGATTATCGGCAAATCCCATTGGAGCATTTTGGGGCACGATGTTCAATAGATTTTTCTTACTGTAATCTCTTTTCCCTTTCCCCCTTGGGGCTGAGTGCGAATAACATTTGCATCGAGACGTGTATCCTGTATATGTGTGTTAGAATAAACGGATGATTGAAAGAAAAATAAACAGCTCAATAACGGTGAGTGTAATACGACACAGTACAAATAATTTAAAAGTATCTCTATCATGTTGATATTGTATATACACTTATTTAAACTTTGTTGAATTTCCTCTGTACTTGCAACCTTTAAATAGTATGGGACCTCTCAGGAAAACAATTTTAATCCTGAGTGAACTACCCTGTCTAAATAAAACAAATAAATACATAAATAAATAAAAACAATTCTATGATATTTATTCACAAACTTCCCAGCAATCCGCTCCGTACTATTTCATCATTCGCTTAATCACATCACCAGTAGGGCTATACATTTTAGTTATTACCTTGGGTATTTACAAAGCATAGATAATGTACCGCAACACATTTCTCTAAAACATTTTAGTTTTAGTTGAAACCAGCCAAAGTAATAGCCTTTCTCATACGAAACAGAACTCAAAGAATTCAGATGAATACAGTCTAAAATTAACACGGTGTTAATTGACGTAACATTGACGTACATAACTTCGAGTTTCGGTTACACGCCTTTATACAGGCGACCTCCCCGATACAAAAATAACGAAGTTATTTAAAACGAAGGTATTTTTAATTTCGAAATTAAACATATAAAAATAGAAAAATGAATTATTGAGTATTTCTTCAAATGAAATTAGTCTTTGTTAGTCTTCATCTTAGCTTAAGTTTAGAAGCAGCTGATTATAATTATCTCCCAAGTATATCCTTCTGGATTTATTCGAAAGGTCGAGCGATGAAGTGTGTGACGTAGATGCAAGAATATGATTAAATGAAGAGAAGAAGAAACAAAATTTGTCAAAAGTATTATTTAAGTTGATTTTCATATAATTATATAGGCCTATTAATATCATTTTCATCTCCATCGAGACCGGCAATATTCCCTCTTTAGTTCTTTCTTGTATAATGATGATAATAATTTTAATTGATTGATTATAAAAGTTTGAGTGTCTCAGTGGTATAGAGCAATCGTCCTTGTGGAGATCGCGGGTTCGAATCTAGGTCAATGCTCTAAAATAGTGCATTTTTGTCAAGAAATAATCTTTAATCCCCAAGTAGTCAAATATGATTTCAAACATTGTTTGACTAGTTACTTAATTACAAGTATTATTATAATGAGAGTGAATTAAACATAATTTCAAAGTTGTCGGAGTTTGTTAAGATCTTTTTTCGTTTTTTTTTTTTGGGGGGGGGGGGGGGCAGGTTCGAGGTTTGTATACTTTCCTATATTATGAGGCTTTCTATCTAAAATCTGAGAATGTATACTATTATCTAGATCTATTAGGAATAATGCATTGTCAAAATCATATAAATTGGGGTAATTTTTTGTTCTCCACCTTTATGACCAACAGTGTATGATTGTTTTTCTCTACCTTTTATTCACTTCACTTTCAATCCAAGGGTTAAGGGTTCGAATCCCATCCCCGCACCAAGGTCCATTGGCAAGATGTTAATCCATATTTGCCACTCTCCACCCAGGTGTAAACGGGTAACTGACAATGCTGGGGGTAAAATAACTAGACTGCATGCAGGAAGAGCAGAGTCCCGTCTTACAAAGAGTTGCGATTGATTCAAATCTATCGCAATTTGAAATTAATTACAACTCCAATCTCTTGAGTAGACAGTTACGATTGAATTTAAGTTGTGATTGAGTGTGATTGATTTTGAATCAATCGCAACTCTTTATAATCAGATACAGGGCACAGGGTGGTTTATACTGATGTGGCTACCCTGGGAAAATACGACCCTCATCCAGTTACCCAGGTAGAGTAAATTGCTACCTGATAGGATTTATTTTTTGTAAAGTAATTTACGCTTTATAATAATATTGATGATGTAAGTTCATGTCATTTCCAAAGGTGTCACTCCTTTTGCCTGGAAATATCCTTTCTATTTCGTATTGATAAAGTCATGTTAAAAAGATTAAAGCAATGAAAACTGTATGTTTAGAGCAAAAACATTTGTTAAGGCCTAATGAGTTTTATTTTTAATTAAGTACACTGAAACCTGTCTATAAAGGCCGCTCAAGGGATACACAACAAATGGCCACTGTACGACAGATGACCTTTGTAGGCAGGTTTCTCAACCGTAATAAATGTTTCTTCTGAGAAGGAGAAAATACGATGTACTTGACCAGTTCACACAATCACATGGCCTTTAAATATAGAGGTGGCCACTAGCTTTCGGTTTTTACTGTTTCCATCATTTTGCATTTAAAGAATTACGACATTCTAAAAGAAACTCTCCATCATCTTCCTCTCTCAATGGAAGTTATTTTTACATCCTATTATTCCATTTCATGCTGAAAGACTCACGTGCGGATGGTGCATACGCTATTTTGGGAACGTGAGGATGCGTTGCGTTTGGTCAAGAAAGTGTATAATATACGAGGGTCCATTTGGGGGTGATTTACCTACCAGTCAAACTGTCAAAGATGAGTCGACGGTATAAGGGATGAATTATTCCACATGATTTACAACAAAAGGGCATCTCCGATCCACTTTCACCTCATCTTTACGTTCTTATTATCGATTCAGCTTTTAGTTTTGAAAGGGCAATGTTTATCTGATGACGTAAATCAAGATGGCATCCATCTCAAGGTATATCAAAAGTTGTTGATCTTAAAAATATTTATTCATATGCGAAAAGATAAAGATGTAATAGTAACAAGGAGACAGTGTGGGCAAGCAGAAGCTTTTGCTTCGAAGGGGAATGGAGGTTAATTAAAGGTGCCGACCACCCTAATATTAAGTTAAGAAAAATGAGCGTAACAGGCCATTGTAAATTTGAACAAATTCAGATTAAAAATAAGAAAGTATTGACATTTGGAAGGTGCAATCAATCAAACACAAAGTGGCAACTCTGTGACGTATCTTGCGAGCTCCCCTCCCACTTGTCCTGTTCTAAAGATCTATATTTCCCCGTAAGAAAATGTTCAATCATACATCCCCCCGAAATATAATCATTGCAAATATTTTTTCATCCAATCACTGTATTAAACTTATCTATTCCATCATCAATAACTAAGAAAATGAAAGTTGTCTGTAACTTGTCTGTATAGAGCGAATTGGAGAGGAGCTTGCATGGTATGTCACAGTGTTGCCAATTTGTGTTTCACTGATGACAACTTAAACAAAAATAATTTTACGTTTCTATTTTTAAATCGGATTTTGCTCAAACTTTTACTGATTTGTTTCTCTCAACCTCCTATTAACTAGGGCTACCAATTGATGATTTATTTTGCCAATACCATTTTGATATTTCACCTCGTCCTTTTGCCTTCACATTCACGAATCATGTGGTTTTGCTAGTCAGGAATATCCTTGAAAACAAGTTAATTGGAGGAAAGTTTTATTCTATGAAGAATATTATTTAATCAAATGCAGCATGTACAGTGGCAGATTGGTGAGGGCGGGGGGGGGGGTAGGGGGGGGGGGCAGGGGCATATGCACTTGGCCAAAAATATGTTCGTACCAAAACGTCTCTTCCTTGCCAAAGTTTAAAAAACTTGTGTGTGCTTGTGAGAGGTTAAAGTGAATTATCTACAACAGAAATGATTTTTATCATCATAGGACAGGAAAATCGTTTCCATGAAGAGTACTATAAGAGTAAAATCCGTATCCATTCCAAACCTTACAAGGAAATATCAGATGAGTAGACCATATCACATGTTCTGGAAATTACCTCTTTATTTATGATGATACCAGGAGGAATTTCGTGCTTATTACCTTTATTTGAAATCAACATTTACGTTCCCTATATACTAAACCTTGATTATTTTTTTGCTTTCTTTCAACGTATATACAGATAAACAATTCTTCTACCTTTACCTAGGTATGCATCCATATCATAATATTCAGTATAGGTTTCAATGCATATTTACATGTTCTCACTTTCACTGGTAATATGAGTGTTCTGACCTCGTGATCCACATTTGCGTACAGCCTACATGCATGCTAAACAGTGCCACAAAGCTACAAATACCGATTATTTATAACTCTACACTTTCTGCAGTTCCCGGATGTTGAGTGACTGAGAATGGCGCCAAAAATCCAACCGTAATTATTTCCCTCTCCCACGCTCTTGCCTGAAACAGTTGACGTTTGCCTGAAAACGGCATTGGGTACACTCACGCGAACGCGTGCGTGATCAGCAAACTAATACATGAGGGTTAAATTTCTCTCTCGTCGAAGAGAGGAAACTAAACAAAGATTGATTGTTCGCATTTCGAGGCAAAGAGAGACACGAGACCTGCTTTT
This sequence comes from Strongylocentrotus droebachiensis, assembly GCA_035222895.1. Taxonomy (NCBI): domain Eukaryota; kingdom Metazoa; phylum Echinodermata; class Echinoidea; order Camarodonta; family Strongylocentrotidae; genus Strongylocentrotus; species Strongylocentrotus droebachiensis. The sequence goes on from JAVYIG010002159.1 coordinate 104,408, forward strand.
TTTTCCTCGTCGTCTCTCAGTGCTAGGATTGAAAGTTAGGACGAGGAAGAGAGTCAAGGCCGAACGCGAGGGAAGGGCCCATGTAAAGCTTTTGTTCGCCAGGCCAATTAGAACGACGTTTTAATTGCGCGATTGCTCATCTCGTTCTCTCCCTAATTGGCACAGCGCCGCTGATTGGAAGTGAATGGGTCGAAACGCACCGGGCCGAATCTCCAGAGGGGGGATATGGTGATTGATAAATCGAGGATAATGTAGGCAAAGGTATACTGCTACCTCGTAATGATGATGAAATATATGCCCAGGATTGAGCTGATGAAGCGCTTACGATTAACATTGGTAATCACAAGCACCAGCAGGTCGTTTTGTGATGTAAACTGAATTATACACAATGGAAATCGCGGCCAACAGCATACGCAATATGTTTTAATGGCACTATTTATACGACTACCTCAAGACTTGGGGCTGGTGTAGGGTCTTATTTGTCATTCGAGTTACCATGGGGATGTTACAGCCTTCGGGTTGTACGATCGAAGAGGAATCTGCTAATTCTAAGGTTAACGAAACTTGTCTGAATCGAGCCCTTGCTGACAGTTTCGACAGTAATCCTTCACCTAATTCCAATGTTAGAAAGGCTTTAGGGAGAGTGACTGGAAGCTAGTGACAAATTTACTCCAACAGGAGCAGCGAGTGATCAATCGATCCGGTCTTTGACACCAGAAAACCTCTCCATCTCTCTCTCCCTCTTTCTCTCTCTCTCTCCCGCTCTTCCGCTCGCTCTCTCACTCCCACTCCCACTCCCTCTCTCTCCCTTCCTCTCCCCTCTCTATATTTGTTTCTTTCTCTCTCTCTCTCTCTCTCCCCCTGATACTTTCTAGCATGTATATCTTAATTCTTCGTCACATCCTACACCTCTAGGCTAGGAGAAATAAACACTTGACTTTTTATATTAAAAAAAGAAGATATTTTACATGTCTTTCACTTTGTCACTATCTTCATTTCGTCACTTATTTCAGTGTTTAAGTATTTTCTGTCCCCTGGACACGTTGTCTTTATTTTCTCTGATGGAGTTTTTAGTTTAAATAAAAACAACATACGCGAAACAGTCATGTTCGGCAAAACAGAAAATGTTTTGGTTTTTATTCTATCCCCTTTCTCGTATCTTATAATCTCTTCCTCCCTGTTTTTTGTTGTTGAAAAACCATCACACAGGGCAATGAGTGCGGATTGATTAAGTTATTACCTCATCTCTGTGATATTCCTTAAGTATTTTGATCACATTCAGGAGCCACAGCTATGTCAGAGTAAATGGTGGAGAGGAAACGAGGGGGGAAGAAAGAGAGAGAGAGAGAGAGAGTGGGGGGAGGGGGGAGGGGGGAGGGGGGGGGGGGAGGGGGCGGGAGGGGGGAGGGGGGGGGGGGGGAGAAAGAGAGCTTTCGATCACTTTCAAGGAGGAAATTTAAAATGCATTGCAATCATAATTATAAAGGACAACGGAGATGGGCTGAAAAGGCCCCTCCCATAAAAACGGTTTTAAAAAAAAAAATTAAGCATGTAGAAGAGTTTTTGACGGAGATTCCGAATATGTCAATGATTTTTTCTTAGAAATCATCAATAATTCTGGATTCTAGCTCAGAAAAAGCCCAGTTTCGGAGCTGTATTACGCAAGAAGATATGACGCCACTGCAGGAGAAAACATTGAAGGTACGCGCCGCTCAGCGCATCGTAAGTATACGGATAACATTTGTGTCTGGAGATTTCTTTCCTCGGTATGGAAGAATTTCATCTTGAAAGAAAAGGAGAACTGACTAAAGAAGAGAGCGACGAAGAGGTTGACCACAGTAGCATTAAACCCTACCAGTTCGAGGCAGAGCCAGGGCCAGCGCTCAACGAGGCGCCTGAGACAGAGGCAGAAGCAGACTAGGAGATATAGACCTTTTATAAATTGTCAACTGAAATATAGACCAAATCTAACAGTCTAAACCACTCATCCAATGTACGAGGTTATGATAATTATAACCTCGTGCTCCAGTTCGGGAGCACGTACGGTGAAAATAAAAGTGCATATCGGAGTGACAACGAGGGGTCTAAACTGAAACTCTCCTATAGTAAACAATAAGTATTCTAAGTGGAAATTACCCTTTTCTCAGCTGCAGTCCTCACGGACTTCTCCTACTTTTCTGCATCCCATTCCTGCCTTGGTGGCTTGATAATATGAATAGCATCGGGCTTTAGCCACCTTTTACGGCAAAACCCAAACTTTGAATGAAGTCATTCCTTAAAGCTTATCTGCCGTAGTTTACAGAAGGGATTAGACTGCCCTGCAAGGTCACTGGACAGGTGGTTATCTCATCAACTCAGCTTTCAGTTAACATAAGAAAAAGAGGATCATGGGGGACCAATGGTCACCGATTAGGCATTGTTTGTTATATAGAGGGCGCACGTAGCTACAAGTCAGGCGCGGATCCAGGATTTCTTAGGGGAGGGGGCCCAACTTTCTTCATTTTTGTTTGCTCCCGAAAATTGGAAAATCGCGCCGGCCGAAAAGTCGCTCAGTGGGGGGGGGGGGGGGGGGGGGGGGGGGGGGGGGGGGCTAGTGAGCAAATTTTTTTTTTTTTTTTTTTTTTGCTCCCGAAAATTTGAAAATCGCGCCGACCGAAAAGTCGCTCAGTGGGGGGGGGGGGGGGGGGGGGGGGGGGGGTAGTGAGCACATTTTTTTTTTTTTTTTTGGTCCTCGAAAATTTTTCAATTTGCACCCCCCCCTTGAGCGCCAGGGGGGGGGGCCCAACCCCCAAAAAAGGTTAAAATCACGTGATTTTACATGATTTTTTTCTCAGGGGGGGGGGGCCCGGGCCCCCCGGGCCCCCCCCCCCTGGATCCGCCACTGCTACAAGTAGTGCAGTGGGCCTTTAAAAGCATTTTCGGGGAATTGATCGCGGCAGATGACCGCCGATCGGGATTCGACGTGACCTGGGCCTGTCCACTCGGCACGAGTGATCTTCTCCCTAGCTGTCCAAGCCCTTCTTTAATGTTCAACTCTCGGGAATTAATGTAGGCTTACTAGTTCACGGTTGCAGTCTGAGCATGCGCAGATAAAGGCCATTGCAGAACAAATTTTGAAATACCTGGAGACGAAATACTGGATAAGTGCTCATGAAAGTTATCTAATCATTATTCATTCATGCACATTCAGTGCACTCCATGCTAGGTTGAAGTATTCTTTGAAAAGGGGGAAGCAAAGGCTATTTATATAGCACTTCCATCGCTGTAGGAGTGATTACTTCAACATGTACAAAGTGGGACCTCTTCATGTTTTGAAGATCTGTGGATATTCGGGGTCATTGCAGTAATGTGCTAACGTGAACTGGCCTATTGTTTGTTTTGCTGCAACCAGCGACAACACAGCATGGCGGCATTTTCACGGAGAAATAACAAAAATATATCGTGAAAAATACAAAAAACACGGCAGATCCCAGCCATAGAATTAAAAGAACGTAACTAAGCCGGAAGCGTAAAGCACGAATGCAAAATAATAATGGTACAAATTAACACCGTGGACTCTTTGCCCAATCGTTTGATAGTTTGTGTTCTAAAGGAAACCATGGACTTTAGGTCCGTGAGGAAACTGACGCCAGGCTGACAAGAACGCGCACGTAAAATAATGAAAGGACTGTTGCAAAAATTGTCTGCACGCGACTAATCGTTGAAAAGGAGGTGATTAAGGCATTGAAATGTCTATTAAAAAAGGCAAATTATTATATTGATTAAAAAAAGGAAACATTTATTCGAAAAATGGTATTAATGTCTATAAAAAAAAAGGCAAATTATGATATTAATTGAAAAAAAAAGAAACATTGTATGGTATGCACTTGATAATCCCAGAACGAAAAATCTAAGACTGGAATATTAATAAGTAGAGGTGTATTCATGTTTTGAAAAGTTAATTTAGTTGGTTTGGAGTACACTTCAAAAAGATTATAGGATAGAGCCTAGTACGCTGGAAGCTAAAAAAAGGTGAAATAAAAATTGAAATAGAAGAGGAAGAGATAGGGGTGGGGTGGGGGTTAGGGAAATCCCGATGTCAGATGCCGCGTTGATAAGGCTTCTAGGAGGATTTGGTTCTGTCACTAAATTCGTCGGGCGGATTTGGCACTGTCATCGGAGTCGCAAGGTGGATTCCATAACGGTCATTCATCATTCGTCGAGGGCGCCGAATTCGCTCGGTTGATTTTTGTCTAAGGTTTTGATTATTAATCAAATCGAGACGAATTGATCATTTACGATGCTCGAGTGACAATGCTATATAATTTGTGTTATGCACGTTTTACACGAGGGATCATTTCGATTGCGTAATTGCCCGCGCTGCTGAAAGAAATCAGCTATCGCGCCAGTGATTGAACGTAGTGTCAGGTTAGCTCTGTCCATTCAGCATTCGCCTTGTGAATTACATATCACCAAGACTCTAACTGTCAATTTTCTTGGAAAAATACATTGGCTATTGAATGAGAAAACTAATATTCTTTGGCAAAAATGTATTGGAACTGTTTCCATGTTGTATGCAATAAAATATAATGACCTTATTTTACGACTATGGCTATTTTTACATTGAAGGAAGAATTATAATCTATATTTTAAATCTTATAAATGGTCAATTTTTCTTTTTCTTATCTTTGGAAAATCTGAAGTGCAGGAGCAATTTTTAAAAATGTATTCATACAACGATGTGTGCATGTTACGTTAACAAACACAAAAAGGTCGTACTTATGCCACGGTGAAATTAACCTTTTCCATTTACAATACCCGTTACGGTTATAGGCTTCCTTGAAAACGAAGCTTTAATGCAATGCCGTCGAATTTTATAGGTACTCTAGTTGTATTTTATGTATGACGGCAGGTTTTATATAGCTTTCGCTTGGCAGTTTAGGATCGGAAAAATACCAATTACCTTTAGCGAAATCGATTGTTATGCATGACGCAGGTGAATAAATATTTTTAACGTAGGTTATGCATAATCACGAGGGGGTAAGGCGTAGTATGTTTCCAGGCGTTGAGGGGGTGCCGGTGTGGGTGAGGGGGGGGGGGGGTAGGCGGCACCGGTCTCTCTTAACGGATTAAGTGTAAAGTGCCGAATAAATAATAAGTAATAAATAAAAAAAAAACATTGATGAGCATGGTTAGGGGAAGTTGGGGTCGTTGCTTCTTTTTCACATTCTCTACCTATTTACGCCCTTTTTCTGTTTTTATCCCTTCGGTGTTTTAGTTCTTTGCAATTAGAGGGTTGAGGAGGGGGTGGTCCATGCCCCCTGTTCCAACGGCCCGACAAAAGGAAGAATTGTGTGTGCATTTATTATTGAATCAATGAAATATACCCGTCATTTAGGATTTGTGTGTGTGTGCGCGGGGGGGGGGGGGGGGGGTTGAACGTGCTTGAGTAGCTGGGGCGCCCCACTTCCTTTCCATTGGTTATGTCAATGTGTATTCAAACTTGGGTTACAGAGCAAACAAGAACGAATTCCCTATCACAACCAGCTGTACGTTGATGTTAGACAAGCAATATAGAATGATTCAGGCTCATAAAGATTTCTACAACATGTGTTATGGCAAAAATCTATCTGCTCTCACTTTTCAATTTCTTTTTAATTAATAGTTTTAATCCTGTTTCCTGAATTATACGTAACTCTAACCCTAAACCTAACCTTAACCGTATCGAAACCCCATCCCTACCCTATAATGTTCCAGAGGCAATTTTCCGCTGTCGGAAAACGGGAAGGAAAAGGGATCACATGGCTCAAGTCTCCCTAAGGTAAATCGCTAGTGCATGAATTCATTTTACCGCCGCTAAAATCTGTCATTTTCCCCGCGGCTTTGAAAAAATGACTTCCCAAAATACCCTAAGCTGTTCGAGATGATATACATATCCAATCCATATTGCAGAACGACATGCTTTCCAGGTACCTCAATAGCACACCTGTTTCCATTAGACTCAATGCTGGATCATTGCCCCTTAACGTTCCCTGGATATAACGCTGGATTATGCACATGACGTCACAATGGAGGCGCCTCTTTCGCAAAGTTCTTGTTCATACGAAGCGACACCTCCACTTCACAGCGCCGCTCGGTGGCAGGATTCTCGGGAATATTAGCTTCGAATTTGTTTACTCCAGAGATTTCGCAGCGTTTGTGCGCGTATCGTATTTTCCAGGATACGGCTATTTTAGAAGGGAATCAGGCCTGTTGCGGGATCTCGGGTTTTGGAACTTGTTCTTTTAAGTTATGAAGACGTGATCAGATACTTAGATGAATTTTTAAATTTATTTTTGTTAAAGATTGCCTCAAATAATTAGGATAATCTCCATATCAACAGTATATCAGTCGTTGATCAAAATGTACCTGTACGTTTCAGGTGATGAATGAACGCTTTCTGCTTTCCCTTCAACGTTTGGTATCTCTCAAGATATTCACCACAAATACTAGAGACTTTTAATTTTCGGATGATTCCTTATTTTGCCCTAGACTTCATTTCCGTCCCTCGGAGAGGACGTTAACTGGAGGCCCCGCGTAGAGGAGAGTCATCACCTTTGCACGTTAAGAACCCACTGCATTATTTGTATAGGAGTAGGGGAAACCCCGGTGTAGTGGTCCACCTGCACACCCCCAATCAGTTATACCGGGAGGAGAGACCCGAGGGTTACAGTGATTCAGTTCTTTTTTCTCCATCCAGGTAAAGGTGACGCCAAATACTAAATAATTAATAATAATTTCCTCTTATCTTATGAATGCATTCACCATGCTCACGCAAAAGCAAAATTAAATTTAGTATAGGTACTTTAAATTTTCCCACCGATCAACTAACACAAACGGTTGTATCTTCTGTTTTCCTATCCTTAACATGCCACACTTGCTGTTTTTTCAAACTTTATTGAATGTATGGGCTACATTCCAAGGGTTATATTCAGTAGACTTGCGGATGATGGCAAACTATGTGAACGGCACAAGAGTCCATTTTTACCTTTTCTAATCATTGCCCACGAGTCACGTCAAGATTGCTTTGCGAAGTGATCGGTTGATCGTCATGATCACTTCTAGTTTTGGTCTTTCACAGCCGCGCTCCCGGTAATAATTGCCACCCTGATTGTCGTATCATTTGCCAACGGAGGGCAGGGTCGACGAAGCTATCAAAACCGAGAAGAGGACGGGTAAGGAAAGCAGAAGGAATGATGACGTAAGATGGAGGGCTTATTATGCCGCAGAGGGGAAATTGTCACAAGATAGTGAACTTCGGGGGAAAATCGAAGTCGAAAGTTGAGGCGCCATAATTATATCGTTGTGAAGGAGTGGTTAGGTATTTGCGTCATCACGATACATCTTTTCTTCTTGGAAAATTTAATCGAGGGTATAGCTTTACCTTACTGGCCCTAAACATCTTTGTACATACAATGCATGTGCATGTAACAGATGAAATACAAATGCTGATACAGTGATCCATTTTGCCCTCTATGAGGCTTAACCACATTAAATTAACAACAAACATGACAACAGTGGAATTTCAAATTCCCTTTTCATAAATGAAGGAATTGGCAAATTGTGAGTTTTATTACAGGTTTTATTAGATATGCATTTTTTTACCATTAAGAGGGCTAGAGTCGAGAAAAATGTAATCGGTGACAATTTGAGAGGGCGAAAATGACTAATTGAGAAATTCGGTTCTTTTCTTGGGGTGAAAAAGATTATGCCCACAATAGGCCTACTGTACATGAGGTCAGCATGTTGGTATGGGTTGTAAAAAAAGGGAGACTAGAACGGTGATTAATTATTGAAAACTTTATTGCTCTCGACAGTGATATTGTCCTTATTCAGTCAAACCACATACAGAAAACTGGGGTGACTGGCGTATTCTCATTTCGAGTAATACAAGTCTACACTATATAGAGGCAAATTGCACGCACTACCGATGAAGTGGATCTATACCTGTCTCGTCCATTGCTTAAATGGGCCAACATTGAACAAAAATATTATCTGGCCGCTCAGCCAATAGTCAATCAATCTATCGACGAATTTGTAGTTCTGGATGACTGGGGACTTTGTATGTACTACAGGATATATGGACGAGAGAGAGAGAGAGAATAAATTAATTCCTGCATATCATACTTTGAAAGAATGGACGGAGATTCTGAAGAAGAATTGAGGAGAGAGCTTAAAAGAGGGGAATGGAGAGAGAGAAAGAGACAGTGGAAGAGAGAGAGAGAGAGAGAGAGCGAGAGAAAGAACGAGTGTGCGCGAGTGCGTGTGTTTGTGTGTGTATGTATTGTTGATACATAGAAAGAAGAGAGAAAGAGAAAGAGACCGATTGAGAGAGAGAGAGAAAGAGGGTGAGAGGAAAGGAGAAGGGATTATTTGAGAAAAAAGCACCTACAAATCTTGTCAAATTTGTTTTCATGTGGGAGGAAAATAATACATTTAAAATCATTTACTAGATAAATATGTTAACACAATTTTCAATATATCAATATTTGCAAATTGAATTTAAACACTAGTATACGGAATGTCATTGACTCACATAAGAGTAATTAATGTTAAATTTGTTTCGCCATATCAAGTTTATTACATTAAAATAGATCATTCTATTCAAATTAATTAACCTCCAATTTGTTAATTCTCCCGTTTGTAATTATCATCAAATTATGTGAATATGTGAATATGTGAGGTCAATTGGTGGGGAAAATGTCTCGAGGGCAACGTCGTCTTGATAACAGAGGAGAAAACAAATTCTTAACAGAATCAAGTGAATTAGTCAAATGGTTCGGTATACATTTCCTCACAAGACTTACCTCATAATAAGGGAATTTGAATAATTATACTGAATTTCTGTCCCGACTTCGACACGTTTTGATATTACTAGAAACTTCAAGAAATAATGTTTATATTATTTCAAACTATCCTTGATACACTTATCTTATTTGCACATATCGTTGTATCCTATATTACTTTATTAAAGCAATTATTTCAACGAGACGGAAATAGCCAAATTTGGAAAAGAAGGCAAGGCAACAATTTATCGATAGACACAAATACCAGTGCAGTGGGGTGAAATACATCACACCTCAGTCACATCAACAAACGAACTCAGAATAGACCGATTGCTGTCCATTGCGTGGTAGTATAATGTTTAGTTTCATCTATTTGCGCTCTGCTGTCGGTCGTATAAGTGTGACTGGGATTCAAGGTGAGAGTGAAAGGAGTGAACAACGTATGAGACGAGAGAGGAAGAGAAAGAGAGAGAAAGAGAAAGAGAGAGAGAGAGAGAGAAATTGGAGCGAGAATGCAGCATGAAAGCAATGTATATGGAATATAGCCTGCAGTGAAAAAATGATCAACGAGAGCGCTGACATTTTGCGAAGCTCTCCTAAAGACCGCCACAATTTATTCAATTTCTTTGTTTTGTTATTTTCGGAGGCAGCCCGATCTAAGGTTGGTTAGAGTTTATTACCAGGTAGAATACGGTAGTACTTAAGGTAATGCACGTCTTTAATAGATCGAAGAAGTATGGCGTTGCGAACGTGAAGGTATGATAAGGGTTCCCTGGGCTAGTCTGGCAAAACACTCTCGACTTTTTGGCGCGAAAGCCTTACCATCTGTGAAAATCTTGGGAAGATGTAAGTCAACAGTGCTTTGTTTGGACTGGTCCATCTATCCATCGTCTGGGAAAATCTTGTAAAATAGTTGGTAAACAGTGCGTTGTTTGGAACCCGAAAACTTTCAGAGTGCATTTAGGCTGTGGCGAAGACTTTCAAGTAAGAGATACCGAAAGACTAGAAGTGTCAAGGTATTGTCGAGCAGGGTGTGATCAAGGAGTTAGTTTGATCGAGTCCATGGTTCGATGACATCCGATGCCCTGTTCAAACGCAAGTTAGGTCGGGGTAGATCCTAATTATGCCATATGAAATGTACTAGGCAAATGGTGAAATGGATTAAAACCACCTTCATTTTTTTTCTTCTTTAACTTGCAATATTTACACTACTACGATCCGTCACCCGTCCCCAAACAAATCTCATGAAAAATTCATATCACAACCTTTCGATGTTTATGTGTACAGAATGATAATAATAATAATAATAATAATATTCGGTTCTTGTAATGAAGCGCATATCACATTGATGTAGATGGGAGTACGTGGGTTCATGCACGTGTGTCAATCATCATCGATTTTTCGTCGCCATGTTTATTTTCGGGAAGTTTTGGTACGCCTGCTGCTTGTTTACTCAGCATAGTTATACATACAGTGCAATGGACATTTTTTTTCATGTTTGCCTTCTGGCCAGTTGCTTATACACTGGTTTGCCCGAGGACATGTCTAGAGACGTAGTCTAGAAAGTCGTGCTCCTGGTGGACATTTTCCGAAAAATCTGCATTATATCTAAGGGAATACCAAAGAACATCACACACTATGGCTCATACAAGTTCACAATTTGCACTAGACGGGTCCTGAGATTGACATTACACTATGAAATTGAAGAGTTAAATCAATATTAAAGGGCCACTCTAACCAAAAATATATAGCCTTTTAAAACATGAAGACACCTCTACTTATTAATATTCCAGCCGCTGATTTTTCAGAAAATCTCTGTATTGACCAACAAATGATAATAACCATCCATTTGTTCACAGTTCTCACGCTTGCTGGGCTACGCCCCTCGAAAAAGGGTAATACGGTCACGTGGCCTTGATGACGCATTTGACGTCATTGTGGGCGTTTCCGATTTGCCCTACAACCAAGGATCTTACAATCTCTTTGTAATTCATAAATGAAACGTACTGGGATTATCAAGTGCATATATTTTTTCTGATAAATGTATTTTTTATCTTCAAGTAATATCATAGTTTGCCTTTTTAAAGACATGAAATGCCCAAATCACCCTCCTTTTCACCGAAGAGGCTCCTGCAGTGACGTCATAAACAGTTGTGCAATACAGCTCCGAAATTGGGCTTTTTTAAAAGCTAGATTCCAGAATTATTGATGATTTCTAAGAAAAATCATTGTCATTATCGGAATCTCCGTCAAAAATATTCTACATATCTTTTTTCATTTTTTTTTAGCCCGTTTTGGTTAGAGTGGCCCTTTCAAGAAAGACTACGCGAAATGCACAACAGTAATCAGCGCAGACCAGAGTTAGTGGATTTTCCTATCAATGCGAGTACAAATCTCGCACAAAGCAAAAACTCGTTGTACAAAAAGCCATTCGAGAATATTCGGAACATAGTCATGGAAATACATCATCGAGAGATTTCCCCGATATATTTACAGAAGTGTTCCCATGAATTCCTGGAAATACTGACGCTTTCTACTTTTCAAAAAAGAGAGGAAAAACAACCCTTTAAATATGATATCAAGATGCCCTGCAGGTTTAGAGGCTGACTCACAGACCCTCTTACCCTGGCCCTCCAAAGCTAAAGTATCGGAACCACTGTGTTGCAGTCTCCTCTAAACTAATCCACGGGTCACAAACGATAGAGAATCAAGCTAATCGTCTGCTGAGAGCCAGCAGGGCGTTAAAACAATACTTTTATGTAGAGTTACCGCCCTTCTGGATGTCATCTGACGTCATCCTCAGCTAAGGTCAATTACTAAATGAAGAAGCCATGATCTCCCATTAAGAAGTATTGAAATGGCTGTATGCATGAAGAGCGTGGTTTAAGGGCGGATGCGATGGATCCTTGATTACGGTAATGCGATTTTGAGGCCTGGGAGGGGATCGGAGATCATCCACGATTGCGTGGATTATTGAGCAAGGCTAGTTGAAAATTTCGCCTCCTTTCTCTTTCGTCCTCCATGCACACTGTTAAAGGTAATACAAAGTTTTGGTATGGGGTCATGAATTTGGTTCAAATGAACATATTGGAAGCATATGCGATCCTACAATATTCAGTGGTCGTTGTCGAGGTCGAAATCGACTCTAAATTTATGAAATTGTAAATAATAAACACTTTATGTTGTATAGCTCCCTCTCAAGGTCAAGATATTAATTAAGCTATAAAACAATGTATCTTGACTAAAATCGACCGATTAGCTATTCCCGTTTGGAAATATATAGCACAACTACATATTCTGAGATTTTCATGGTCGCAGCTACCATTATATGGCCGTAGGAGCTATTTGAAATTTATCAAAATTTACCGGGAGCACCGGTAAATGTTTATATTCAATTTTTCTCGAAAGCAGAAGTGTTTTAGGGGCTAAAATTTCTAGTGCATTTAATACATCCCCAGGGGCATCCAAATATATCAAAATTGTAAAGAATCATTATCCACCCATTTTTCAAAATTTACCAAAACTTTGTAATACCTTTAAGACATGAAGGTACAATTCTGCTACAATAGCAGCATCCTCTGCAAAATACGCGTAGGTGGATGCAAATCTGCACCGTCCCCAGTTGCACGCTTATTTCTTAGTGTTTGTATGCGAATGAAACTTCCATTTTGCACTCATTCACTTAATATTAGACAATAGTAGGTCTTAGGTTCGAGGCCAAACCCGAGACATAACACCAGAGACCGACACTCTCGGCCACCACTTGCCTTTCTACACCACTTTATCATTTTTACGAACTATACACTGTCTTGTTCGGTTCTATTACGCATTTCCCGGTCGCAGATATGGCGTTCAATATCCCACATCAATCCCAACCAAATTCACGATTACAATCTGGACTGAATATCATACATCACCCAAAGCATAAAACTTAAACCTAACCCCAAACCCAATTGCAACCCTAACCCTAACCATAACCGCCATATCCACGAACATAAAATCCTCTTAGGGTCAAATGTCTGGTGACCAATTTTTGTGAGACACTCGTCATTCAAAATGGCGCTTTTTGCCTGAGCTTCTTTTATATTCAGATTTAAAAGACCCTTTTTTCAAGATTATAATTAAATGAATACTTGTCCCTACATATGTATTTAAAGAGCAATGCTGCCGATGACTTTCGTTCAAATGGTAATTCAAAGAAAATGAAAAATACTTCTACATCTTCACGAGCTGAAATTGAGCCTTCGCTATAACGTGTACGGGTGGTATCGTATGCATAAAAATGTGTGCTGCTGTGTGCTAAATGGCGCGAATCACTTCATGAAATATTCCAACTGGCAACATTAAATGCCAAGGCCTCGCATGCGGCGTATAGCAAAATCATTGCCAAAGCCTTGGAATCGTGTCATGCAAAACGGCAATGCGATGGACAAGTTGAAATGTGATTGAAACACCCTTCTTTTGTCTACCAGGGCAGCGTTTCACGAAACTGTCGTAAGTGCAGATTCGCCGATATACCATGGAAATGCAGGTAAAGTTTAATGCACGCGTTTTATTGGGATGTCGGCGAACTTGTTCTGAAGACCGTTCCGTGAAACAATGCCCAGCTGGTGATAAGCAGTAATTAAGTTGGTAACTGAACCATATAATGCGATGTGAGGGTTGTAACATTATTGTTACATATCCGAGGTTTCACATGATAAATTGAGATTGTTTCTTGTATCTGAGGGTTTCGGAATTGACGGTGCACGCATGTAAGACGTCGATGATGAGATGATAAGAGCAAGAGAGAAATGGCATCGAGTTAGATTAATGGAGATGGAATGACGCATTTAAGGAGAGGTGGATTAATTTGTCCTAAATACGGACTTCTACGCGTTCGTGCAATAATATTGATAATTGGGGAAGGGGGGTGTATGTGGGCCAGCGAAAAGAGTTTGTCTCAGGTCGCACCCCGCGAAAAATCTTTTAGAATATATATATGCATGCAACTATAATGACTACAAATTAGAAGTTATAAGGAACTAGTGAGGACGTAGTGAGAAACAGGGAGAGAGAAAGAGAGAGAGAGAGAGAGAGAGAGTGAAAGAGAGAAAGAGAGAGAGAGAGAGAGACACACACACACACATACACACAGACAGACAAAAGAGGCCAGACGAATAAAGAAAAAAAGAGAGTGCATGGGAAAGGAGAGAGAGAAGGTGAGAGAGTGTATGATAGAGAGAGATGGGGAGACAGAGGGAGAGACAGGCAGATGGATATTGTTAGGTAGATAGATAGGGAAAGAGATAACGGGACATAAATAAATATATATCTAGAGAAAGAGTGAGAGAGAGAGAGAGAGAGAGAGAAGTGAGGGCTTGAACATCGATGGATAGATAATAGACAGAGAAAGAATGGAACCTTCGTCTCAATGGTAGTTGAATGCTTCCGTAACTGCGAACACGAATGCTCTAGGCAAACATGAGGATGACATTCATGTTGTAATTGGTCTATTATCTATTGTTGACAGAGCTCCTTTTCTCAATTTTCGACGTCATTCTCGGGTCATTTATCATGTCGAATGTTGCTTTACCATCAACGTCGTCGTGAAAGTAATACTTATATCCGACAAAGTCTTGATAAATTGTTTTTGCTATTTACACTAACATAACAACAGTTAAAATCCAGCAAACAATTTTTTTCGTTATAAAGCTTTCCCGAAAGAAAATTCTTAATAACACAGTAGCGATGAAATATAGCTCACCGTCACAAAACTATTATGATATTTTAATTTTCATCTTAATTAAATATAAAATGTGTTGGTTTCATATAACCCGAATGTTATAGCGTGTATACGACGTCCTTCCTTTTACTAATGGATGGGAATCTTGACTAAATGCTTATTAGAACATAAGTGTTATTCTTTATACAAACATGCTTGTTTAATCAACTCTTGATCGATGTGATGAGTAATAAAATTATTGACTTTGGCCCGTTTTCATGAACCCCCTTCCACAAAAACTGTGCAGCCTCTTCGAAATTGAGTGGCGTGCTATTGTAGAACAAAATCAGAGAACCGTGACAAATTTGATTTCGGGGTTTGCCTAAATTGTGAAAGATGTAAGTTTAAACTATCAAATATATTACGAAACACCTGAACTCTGTGTATTTGAAAGAAAAGAAAAACACCCCAAACAAAAAAGAACTAGACAGAGGCCCCTGCCATTAACGTGATTGAGTTGCAATCTAGAGCTTGCTTCATGTTGACACCCACTTCATATTTCAAGATAAATTAGGTTACAAGATGCTTTCAATCGAACTTCATTTATCAAAGACTGTCTCATGGCATTGTCATTATAATGGATCAAAGAGCAAAACTCTTAAAATCACCGGATGCTCTAATCAGCCTTGCTTACTTTGCAAATTAAGTGCACTTACACCAAGTGAAGGAATTTATATTAATAAGATGGTGTACAGAATATTTTAATCGTTAAAGTAACAATATAATAATAATTACTATAATAGCTACAAACATGTATAAATTGGGTATATATTCATTCCAGAAGATGTTCAAGGTGCCTCATGACCATTTCCTAATGCTGAAAACGCTCAGGGAATTATTTCGTTTACCATATATCAATTTACTGCACCTGGATGGAGAGTGGCAAATGTAGATTAATGTCTTGCCAAAGGACGTTAGTGCCGTCACTTTGACTCGAATGTGAACCCTCTCATCCAATTCCAAAAGCATTTACAATATTTGTACTAAGTTCACTGACGTTTAATTACTGTGAATTAGAAAACTATTCTTTGAGTGACACAATTTCTACTGACGTGACAAAATATGGGGTATTTTCTTATGTATATATATTTTAGGAGATATTATATACATGTTTTTCATGCTTTCTAAGGGAGCAAGTCGATGATGTGTTGACAGAAAAATATCGACTGCCCCAATTTTGGGCAGAAAATATCAATAATCAACAATATCTCTGACCAAAATTGTACTCCCATAAAAAATTCAATCGATGAAAAGATATTGGAATTGTCACTTTCTTGTGGGAAAAAATACATGATTGCTGTATATCATAGCTTTCATGAATAATTCATGATCTTCGCTCTAATTTTGTCCCCGTTGCTTTGGGCTTGACTATTTTTAGCCGAAATGAAGCGGACATAAGAGAGATTTTGAAGCCTGTGGATATTATGTGTGTGTGCCAGTGCAAAAATGGTGTGCATGTTGAATTCATGAATGTTCGAAGTAACGTGGCGAGAATATATTTTGTTCGCAACAAGCGCCTGCATCTCAAGGCACATGTTGCATTTTAGTGGCGCAGATTTGGTCGAGCCTCGGGAGGGAGGGGGGAGGGGGGGGGGGGGGGGAGGGGGGGGGGGGGAGGGAGGAGGGGGACCGAAAATATAATAGTGGAATGATAGGGAATGGCGTCTTATAGAGCCACGGAGGAAGGTGTGGGAGGGAATCATGTCACCCTCTTTTCAAACACCCTTTTCTTCTTTTCACTTTCCTGTCTTTCTTTCTCTATTTCTTCCTTTTATCTTCCTTCCTATCTTTCTCTCCTTTCGTTGCTTTTCTTTGTTTTTATAATAAAAGTGTAAAAACTCATTTCTAAGCAAATGACAATGTGTAATAATATCCTCCACTATTGGTTTTGTTGACAGGTTGCATCTCATTACTAGGGAGGTGCAGGAATTTAGTTGGCGTCCACGGTGAGTCCAGAGTAAGTTCAAATGTATTTTCTTTTTTCATTCTCGGAAAATGTGCATTCATTTACCAAAAAGGCGGTAATTGTAATATAATAATCATAATTGGAGTTTATAGCGGTTAATAAATCGATGATGTCTCCACGCGCTTTACATAATTATATATCATGGTAAAAAGAGGAGGTCGCATAAGTCGGTTGCTTGATTGCTACAAATAACGTTATACATCTGTTCACTTTATGTTACATTCCTTTAATACTTCTGATAGCTATCAGGCCTTTACATACATGCTATAGTAATTTAACGACCTTGTTGTTCTCATCAGTCGTAACTGAAACATTAACTCATTGCATACTGGTGCCGGGTGGGCCCTTTATTAAGCCTATGGGAAAGAGAGCATTTCAGAAGTCAATGGGTTTATTGAAGATGTGCTTGTAAATTTATTTCTCCTGAAAGGTAAAAAGTAGTTATAATCATAAAGAGATATTGGAAGAAACAAAGTGCATGACATTACTTGCTTTTACGTTATATATGGAGGAAAAATGAATGTTAGGCAGGGTACCGAATGTGATCCTTTGGAACGCTGGCTTTATTTGAAGTAATGTAGGAATTAATAGTTGATAATTGGCTGATGGTCAACTTCGCAACAAACCGGTTACTGAAAATATTTGATTAATCAAAGAGCATTGACTGGGGAAATTAAAGCACACAGTTGACACATTCATTAAACTCCATAATCACCGGGGAACAATTTTACTGATTATAATCTCCATTGTCAGGTGTGAGAGATAGGTATCACGCTGGAAATGGAGCTCCAAGCAGGGTTCGTATATGATTTAACCAATGACCGCGCTCGCGTACGCGTATATATGCGTGTCACAATTATATCCCGCAATAGCCTATGGTCTTTCCTACTGGATACAACCGCCTTTAGGGTCGTTCAGATCATTATGCCGCTATAAACCGTCGAGAAAAAAATATAATGACGCAGCTTGATTTTTTAAAACGTATAATGAATGACAACTGCGCGCAACAAAGGCCTTACGGTCATTAACTTAGCTGTATGTTATAAGATACGAAAACGTGAAGCGTATTACTCTTTCGTCGTCATAAAAGGAAAAAAAACCGTTGCGATTTACCGGGTCATATTTGAACGAGGTTTAATTGAACGTCATCCGAAGACAATTTTGAAATGAGATATGGTCAATTTAGCTATCATCCGCCACCCACCTAAAGCACCGGTGTGCATCAACCTTTATTAAAGACATTGTCTAGACTAGAGAGCTTTGCAAACACGGTGCGTGGATGGCAACCGGGAACAGTTCGAAATGAAAACGGAAATGAGAAAACATGTGCTTGGTTTTATTGACTTTTTATTATCACGTGATAAATCAAATTCAATGGCGAACCACTTTTGATGTTATCAAGGAACGTATTTCAAAGTAATAAACACTCGTTACTTATTAGTATTTGATATATTTAGTGGCAGGAAATCCAATGGATGGGTAGCAATTTGTCTGCGTTTTATTTGGCTAATTGTCTGGTAACTTATATTAAGAAAAAAAGAAAAAGAAAAGACAATCGTTAACCAGATGCGATTGTCGGTGATTCACGTCATTGTATGGATTAAGAAGACGATATAAACTTTCCGCAGTTTTACTTCAATATCTGCTGTCTTTCATTTGAAAATGTTGATATTCATGGAGAAAAACAAACGTAAGAAGAAAACTCGGGTTAAAGCCATTTATAATTGTAGATTCTCGATCTTTAATTTACGATTATTATCAGAAACCTAACCTTCCATTTACATGCGTTGTAATTATAAGTGTATTATGATCGTAGTTTTGGCAATACAAAATCATAAAGTTAATTTATGGAATGTTTTCGTAAGAATGTTATTGCAATATGAAACAACATTAATTAAACTTTCATCTCGTTTCTGAAGCGATTTTTTTGTAGAAAACTTTTTCATATAAGAATGTTTACACATCTACGGCAGATAGTACACAACATCTATACGTCTGCGTCAAGATATCGACCTACTCTATCTTAATAAGTAAATGGGTCGACCAAAAAAAGAGCAAATGCTCTTCAACATAACTCTCTCTCGAGTTTTGAGCGAAGTCCCAAATTAACCAATTCTGTTTATCGAATTCGAGTGGGCAATTTCAGCCTGTGACGTGTCGTGGTGACATTTTAGGCAGACGTACGACACACCGCGCCTTTAAAATGCGGAGATTTTGTTTGCGCGCGCCGTGTTCTTGCAGAAATTTAATTAATGTCGCAAATCAAATGTAACCATGCACCCTACGATGAGAGGTCATTCTATAAACAGAGCGGGTCAGATGATATTAGCCCCGTTTCGGTGATGGCTGTGTGTCTGGCCTACTTGGCACACTAGCGGATTTAGGAATGACAGTGATGGAAGGACTGGAAGCGCACCGCTTTCCTGTTTTTAGAGATAAAACTGGCATACATTAAATACATAACCAAAAATGTGCATCCATTTCAGTTCTTTTGACCCCAAAAGATACCTGAACATGTGATAGCCTGTTTTGTTGTTGTTGTTGTTGTTATGATTGTTGTCTGTTTGTTAGACGGGGGGGATTTAAATCACCGTGGTTCTGCCCCCTGTCTTGACACCCCCTTGCAGTCCGTCAATGAAATGGACAGAACGATGACAAATGATGATGAGAAAGCAAGCGGATAAGGCCAAGTGGCGTTAGGCTAATGATGGATCGCGGAATAAAGTAAGAATAGCAGTGGAGAGAGAGAGACAGAGAGAGTGCGTTTTTCGGAGGAGAGAGAGAGTAAGAAAGAGAGAGAGAAAGAAAGAGAAAGAGAGAGGATACAGGAAACAAAGAGAGAATGATGTGTGCGGTTGATGACCATTTATTACTAAATGTCCATCTTCTGAGGTTATTCAAATATCTAATTATCTGTAGCGAGGACAAATTAAACAGTTGGTCTATCAGTATATAATCGTAATCAATGCTTTTACCTCATAAAACAAGATTAACGATAACGTCTTTATCATCCAACGCCCAAAGTTCTACAGAAGTACCACAATGTTGTGTCATTGAATATGGCAAATTATTTGTTAATAATAATTATTAATAGGTACCCTCTTTTACAGTGAGAAGAAAGAAGAGTTCTGTAAAATACATTTCTATCAGCTGTGTTTATTTTACTAGTATCTGTATTCTAGCATAATAGCTTTTTCGATAGAGACAATAAGACCAAAAGCGAGACGGCGAGAAAATGGCAACAAAATCGCATTATACTGCGTGCATAATTCTCTCCCGGGCGTCCTAGTATTGCATTCGTTGAGAGTGTGCAGTAAGCTGGCTTCGCAGTAAATAACCTGTTGCGTTACAGCGGTAGTGCGGGAAATGCGCACTGCCGCGTGAGTTTTGCCTCTCGCCACGCTATAATGTCTGCTTGTTGATTCAAGACGATAAAATTCTAAACAACTTTTCTAGGCTTCTCCGTTTGACGTCATCACGGATAGATTATCTGTAAATTATGATGCTCCTCCAGTCTCCTCGCAACGGGTTCTGGGTATTTTAAATGGAGGGAGGCTATTTATAGAGCGCCGGAGTATTTTTTGCTGCCGCATATAACTCGAAAACAAAGACTGTCTTGGTTGTCTGCGCCGAAGTGTTGAGGAGTTTACGAATGGCTTCACAGGTCATGTTGGAGACAATGGAATATTGAAAATGTTTCTTGTCTTTGATACATGGAATCATTTATTCATGTCCCATGCCTCCATACTTTTGTAAATTTTCGATACCATCTTAATCCGCACCATCATCATTCTGTCATTCTCCTAATACGACACCATCTTCCAGTCCACGTGCTCACGCCCAAATCATTCCCACCAGGGACGCCAATGCAACCATTCCTCAGAGGCACCTTAATCAACACCAGAGACGTCGATTCCATCACAACCCTGTTGATCTTTCATTTAAAAGTCTTCTAAGAATGGATGCACCACATTTCTTGTTGAAGCTAGAAGGAAACAAATCGAAATGGTTGACCAGGGCCCCCCAGGGCCTCGTCTTTCAAAGAGTTGCGATTGATTCAAATCAATCGCAAGTCCTCCAAACAATCGCAAGTCTGCAGTCTCCTATCCTTTATGTACATAGTTGTGATTGATATCAATGGCAAATAAGTTGCGATTGATTTTAACTCTTTGTAAGACAGGGCCCAGGTATGTCAGCGTGGATGGGTTATACTAATTAAGGAAAAGTATCTATCTACCTTATCCTGTAGAGAACCTTGCTTAGTGGATACGTCACCGGACTGTGGATCACATGGTTCGCGGTTCAAGTCCCGCCGCAACACCAATGTCCATTGGCAAGACATTAATCTACGTTTGCCACTCTCCACCTAGGTGAAACAAATGAGTACCTGGTACGAAAAAATTCCTTTAGTGCTTTAGCGCCTTATTATGGAAGCTCGGCTACAGCCTGGTAATTATGTGATACTTTGTGTTAAGGTGCAGTAGAGTTTATTCATAGCGTCCCAGAAAAAACGAAACCGAGAATTATCGATGTTTTATGATAACTTAGTCACATTTATAATTATTAAATGACACATATTTGGAAAGCTTAGATCCTCCCCTTTCATTTGATGCAACTCATATGATGCATATTTGCATGAGTGATTAAAATGAATTTGAAGAGAGTAACCAAAAAGTCATTTGGCGGACGGTATCTGAATTTCAAGGAGAAAATCACATTTCTAGAAAGTTGAGGTTCTGCCCTTTCATATGACACCTCAATCAGGAAAAATGAGCAAGGAATGACAAAGTTCTGTTTTTTTAAAGTAGTGCTTGCATTTCCATAATTTAAATAAACAGAACTTTGTCATTCCTTGATCATTTTTGTTGATTGAGGTGTCATATGAAAGGGCAGAAACTCAACTTTCTAGAAATATGATTTTCTCCTTGAAATTCAGATACCGTCCGCCAAATGACTTTTTGGTTTCCTCTCTTCAAATTCATTTTAATCACTTATGCGTGAAATATGTATTATATGAGTTGCATCAAATGAAAAAGGAGGATCTAAGCTTTCCAAATATGTGTCATTTAGTAATTATAAATGTGATTAACTTATGATAAAACATCAATAATTCTCGGTTTCGTTTTTTCTGGGACGCACTGTATAAATGGACCTATTATTTATTATCATCATATAAATGCTCGATCAAAACAGTTCCATGTTTGTGTTTAACAAATCTAGAAGTGTCCTGGTATAGTGGTTCATTCATCTGACCCTCAGGTCAAGGGTAGCAGGGTCGAATCGCAGACCGACACTAACGCCCTTTGACAAGACATTAGTCCATATTTGTCACTTGCCACCCACTGCCAGGTATAAATGGGCACCTATCAATTCATTGCTGGGATGAACATTGTAGGGCCCATGCTGGGAAGAGCTTATTAATACTCATGTGACTACCCAGGACAAATAAGACTAGATCTTCTTTTTTAATTATTCCTTTAGGACTGGATCATTTTTAACGTTATGACAGGTAATCATATTATTATATTATAATAATTTTTTGTCATAATAGATACGAATATTTCGATGTGATGCGCTGGTGTTGAAAGTGCTAATGGAATGTCCACAAGACTGTCCTTACATCCTCATGTGTTTATTCCATTAAACCGAAGGCCAGCCATACATTATGCCCGCCCTTGGCAGGGATATCGAGTGTTGGCCTATTCGCACAATAATCACATTTCCCCTCAGGATTATCTTGAGTTCTGTGAAATTCACAACGAAGGCTAAAAGTATCATTAAATATAACAAATTCACCCGCAATTGGTTAAATACTGTACTCTTGTATGGTATCTGCCAAACAAAATAGATTGGAAGTATGCTTGAAACTGGGCAAAATAGGTCATGATATCTTGCTTGTCGTGATTGGCTAGTATACTGTTTTAATACATGGATTTCCTCAAACTTTCATATTTTGTTCTCCTTCATATTTTATTGGTTCAGACAATCTATGATATGAGGAAATTCTTAATGATTTCACAAGTAATGATTTTGGATGGTTTCCAGACATTTTTTCGCTAAATGCACATCCACTGCGAGCGTGTTGAGAATAGGCCCTACTCGAGGTAACACAAGAAGAATGAAGTTCGACTTTGTGACATTAACCACGCTAATACGAGCACCCATAATGAAAGGTGCATATTTGCATCTCCTTAGGTTCAGTTCTGCACCATTTCACCTCAGCTCAATTTGGTGTAAATTTCAGCAAAGTTTAGTGTAGTGTTCAGAATTGCACATTCGAATACAAAGCAAAAACAAATAGCGCCTTCTCAGGTTGAAATTCGCGCCCTACTTTAGGGGTGCTGCAATTGTACCATTCGTGGTGCAAATAGACACCTTTGTTCCTTAGTGTGAACCTTTAATGCTCGTACCCCAGCCATAGACTCTTAAAGAACGCGGCTCTCACAACGTACATGTATACTCGAATACCGCGCACCTACCAATCTATCGACAATTCACACGGGCGTCATGAATAACTAAGTTACCTTAATGGATGCTACGTGGGGACGGCAAGGGGTAAACGTACTGGGTCCCGTGGCGTAGCCAAGCCAGGGGAGGGGGAGGGGGTAGCGCTAGTGTGGCACCCTTTACATTGAAATATTTGCTAGTCATTTGTAATTTATACGTTTAACTTACGTCTGTGAGTAGTGAGATGACAATAATTAAAATCTACATTCTTTGATTGATGATTAGAAGAGCACGCTCGCAAAGACTTTCAAGAAAGAACAAAAATCAACTTAGGGCAATTCCAGTACCCGATTGTATTGTACGTATTAGGTAATTTGAGATGTAATTGCAAATGTTAGGTTATTATAATTTTTAAATCTGTGTTATGATTATTTTTTTCTTTTAATGTTTGTAGAGTTTTACATTTTTTTCTTCACACATGCCGTTGATATGAGATTTTAACACCCATGCTAAAAATCCTTTAGGAGGTGATGGAAGCAGGGTTCAGGTTTTGAAAAAAAGAAAGAAATTTATTCTTGTTGTTCATGGTTTTGTTGCGTAATAAGACTTTTCGAAGAATTAGCAAATTTGACCCAACACCCAACCCGCTCCTCTTCTGCAAAAAATGATTTTGCGACGCCCGTGATTGTCTCTGGTGTCGAGAAGGAGTACACCGAGTGGTGAAAACAAGAGGAAAAAAGCTGATGGTGAGCTTACATCATATATGAAGATCAAATGCGTGAATGCTTTCAACTTAGATTGAACTTTAGTCAAAGACACATGAAAGCAATACAATTATGGACCTTTCAGTTATGTAGACGCCGTTCTAGATTAATGAAATGTCGAGAGGGTGTATACTTGGACAAGTAAGATACATAGTAAGTTTACACAAAACTGAGATATATGTTTAAGTAAAACCAGGTATAAGTACAGAGTTCAATTTTATTTAAGTATCGCTTTTTTACGAATAAAGAACTTGAGTATTTCGGTCGATGCCTGAGAGCTTCATTTTGAAAGGAAACGCGGGGATAAAACCTTTAAAAATGGTAAGATACATTGGCAACAACATCAATAGACCTTCCAACGCCAGCCCCAGAGATTGTGAATGGGAGAAGAGTTGTTAAATTAGAAACAGACAGAACAAGAAAGAAGTGAGTTGAAAAATTAGAGAGAGGAGGGGGGGGGTGAGAGATAGAAAGAGAGAGACATAGACAAATGGAGAGCGAGAGAGAGAGAGTAAGTGAATGGGTGTGCGTGTGTTTGTGTGTGGGTTTATGTCCCGTATCTCCCTATTGAGTCTAAGTACCAGCATCACTCTATCCCCTTCCCCTCTGCCAGCTCCCATTTCACACAAACAAACACACACACACGCACACCCACACACACATAAATACAGATAGAGAAGATAGATTCAAGGTGACACGTTCATATTCCATATACCTGATATACATCAGCCAGTGTGAAAGAGGTTCATTCATACTGGAATAAACTTGAGGCTTCATGTACGTGACAGGGGGATGCCTCATCTTAAACGCCTTTTTACATTCCTGGAATAGGCGACTCAATGAAATAACACCATGTAATTTTACGCATGTTGGGAGACCATCACTCATTCTCACTCCATCACCCCCTCCATATTGCTTCCATCAAGTATCTATCAACATCATTCCATCAATCAACGCTTTAAACAGCGTTAAACAAGTTCAGTATCGGTCGTGCGATGTGGCATGGTGTAAGGAACTGGTTTAAACGTTTTTGACAATGGGTGATTGTAGATTGAATGATTGTCTGTTGTAAGAATTTAGAATCATGAAATGACTGAAAGAAAATGATTACATAAAATATCATAGACTAATCGGATCACTTATTTATCGATCCCCTATAACCTTCAGCCAAAAACTTTCGAAATTTCCGGTACATCTAAATACGACACATTAATCCATTGAGTTTGTAGCTGTTTGTCTTGATGTCTCATTTTCTCTCTCTCTCTCTCTCTCTCTGCTCTCCCCCTCTCTATCTCAATTTGTTTCTGTTTCCTCTTTCCCCCTCTTTCTCACTCTCACTCTCAAGAAATCCTTTTAGGCTTCAGACCTGCACGTCGCTAAGATACAAGTCGTTGCTAAGATTGATTTAGCCTAGATTTACGCTGTGCAATGCTTCAGGAAGGACACTTTCCCTGACGGCCACTAATCCTTGCCCGTATATTGATCCAGGTTTTTTTTTACACCTGATCTGAGCAGAAACACGTTTGTATATCAAATGCTACACCAGGACGTTGCTTGGAAACATTACTGGAAGAGAGAGGATTCTATAAGAGGAGGGGGTGGGGATGGCGTCCACATCCCTTTAAGTACGACGGTGAGAGGTAAACCCGTTCTCAGAGTGGATATGTTTGGACAATTCGGTACCGGTGTGATGCATATCTTCAATTTAGTCGGGTACGGTGCCTGATTATACATGGACTGGTGAATAATAAGTGTCACATCACCTCCCGAGTTGTATCAGTAATGTGCTGCTAAAACTCCGGTCACACTGACGGGACCGAAGCAACACCGGGGAAGAGAAATGACTTTCACCGGAATGGCCAAGCTTCGGTCTGCTTAGAATCGATTTGGTGGTCTGATTGAGGTGTAAGACCCAGTTACAACGAAACTTACAACAGACCGAAAAAAAATACGTTACCTTGATTGGTATGGCAGATTGGACTGAGGTATCAGCCTGCATTCTACCATGGACCTACAACGAATCTATCCATCTACTCTTGCGTTTTACCTACGATAGATGTAGGCGTATCCAGTCAGATAGGGCAGATCTGGATGACGCCCCCACCACGACTGCGTGGCCCTAAACATAAAAATGATAGGTACGAAAACCATAATTGAGTCTTTAACAGTAGCGTTATGTAGCCTATAGTATTCATTTATTTTCCTTCGGCAGCATTGTGACATTTCCCCGTATCTATACAACTCTTGATACGCCACTGATAATGTTCCACAATCCTTAGCCTTATGGAAGAATTGGACCCACAAGACAAAGAATAACGCTTAAGATACAACTACGAGCTTACTACGAACATAATACGAGCAT
Organism: Strongylocentrotus droebachiensis; assembly: GCA_035222895.1. Classification (NCBI taxonomy): domain Eukaryota; kingdom Metazoa; phylum Echinodermata; class Echinoidea; order Camarodonta; family Strongylocentrotidae; genus Strongylocentrotus; species Strongylocentrotus droebachiensis. The sequence goes on from JAVYIG010002159.1 coordinate 130,515, forward strand.
GGTACGATCTCAGTATGAGGAAAAGGTGGAATAAAGTAACATGATCAAAATTATATCATTACTGTCGCATATAGGGAAGACTACACGAGCTGAATTTGATGGTGAACAATATGTCGAGTAATGTCTCTTGTGTTATTACACCGGGAGAAGGTCCCATTTTGGTATGGGCAGCAGAATCAACATTGATTTGATTTATACTCACACAAGAGAACCTCAGGTTCCAGCGAGTTGTATTCTGTTATTATCTCTTTTTTGTTTCTTTCGTTTTCTTATTCTCCTTCATCTCCTATTCTTTCTCTTTATCCACCCCTCCCCCTCCCTGTTGCCGCATGGGTTCCGTTCATCCCGACATCCCGACAGACTCTCTTGAAAAAGCTTTTATTTTTGTCAATTAAGAGTGATCTGTCCCCTAAGCCTGTCTCCCTGTCTCTGTGTTAGCTCATCTTGTTATATCGTCCTCATCCGTGCAAAGGTACTGTCACACATGACTTCTGCTACGCCACAAGGCATCCAGTGCATCACTGCACACTCTTACCATGTTCGCGTGGCAAGGAGGGGGCATTGGACCAGCTGCGATGCCTTCGGAACAGGTTGAATGTGTTGTAAGTTAAGCCCATATGTTAACGGGCCTCTTCAGCCCTTTCCCCAAGAAGGATAACAATTCATCTGTCAAGCCAAGCACATTATGCGTTCCTATGAGCTCTCGAGAAAGGAGAAGTTGTTACACACTCCTGACGTCATCGACCCCAGACGTTTGTAAGAAAGGCCTTTCATAGCCAACATTGGCCGGTTGGGATGGGGGTAGATGTTGTGACTGGATACCCTTTGATGTTCAAAGAGGCACGAATGAGATGGGGCATGTATGGTAAATGCATACAAGCCCTGAGTGCAACGGAAAGGGGAGATCGATTCTTTCATGACCGTCTGTGAGAGCCAGAGAGTGTGTAAGGAATAGAATGGAGGGAGAGATTAGGGAGACTTCGAGAGGGAGATAGATGGAGATGGGGGAAACAAAAGGAGAGTGTAGATTTAAAATTAGGTAAACGGAGAAAGGGAAGGGGGAGGAGAGAAGGATACAACTTAAACATTACATTAACCATGATAACTGACTTAAACTGACAGAGAGAGGAACAGATACAGCCAATATACAGAAAGCAAATGAAAAAGAAACTAAAGTCAGTGGGGAGGGGGGGGGGATTAAAATTTAAAAGAATATGTAGAGACGACAGAATATGTTGGAGAAGAGGGGAGAAGGAAAGCAGAGAAGGTGCACGTGAGATAGAGATAGGGGGTAAGGTTAAGGGCAAGGGAGAGATAGAGAGAGAGAGAGAGAGAGAGAGGGGGAAAGGGAGCGAGGGAGAAACAGGAGGAGAGAAGGGAGAGAGATTGAAAGAGATGGATTGATTAGTCGAGATGAAAAATGATCGCCCTCGTGCATTCGACCCTTCCAATGTTTCAAACTGTCACTGAATGTTTACAATGATTTCTAGAATTTCACGCAAGTTGCGCTTGTAAACGCTGCCAAGCTATCTCCACTTCTAAACGTAACAAAACCTTGCCGCCCAGGGGAAATAATTTCCAATCTCTCATTTGCCTGGAAATGCTCTTCTCGATGTTTCCAAATCTACCGTCAAATACGAAAGGAATTGAAGCAAAGCATGAAAAGTAGTCAAAGTTGTGTGCGTTAAACCTACACAAACAGCAAACACAAGAACTTAATGTTATTTATATACAGTGCATTTTTTGTTTGTTCTAGCATATTAAAAGTTGTAGATAATTTGTAGCTAAGATGCCTCTTTTAATTATATACACAGTAAAGGAACAGCTGTATGAATCAAACCTAATAGCATCTCATGTCATGAAATACTTCGTAGTCGTAATCATATAGGTCTTGTATGGTTACTAGTTTAAAAAAAAAAAAAAAAAAAAGTTTTGTACAGTCCCAACTACTCCGGTTATACTCTTTTCATTCTATATGATGTCGTATAGAACTGAACATGCTCAAAATGATAGCGATGAGACGCTACTTGGAAATTTTGACTAATTTGTATTTGCCCGTAGCATTTTTTCCTTGTCAACTTGCACAAACAGTCGGTCTGAATACACCTGAGGGCCTACATTGGTTCGCAAACAATAATCATGATAATTGCCGGAAACATCACATTTCAGGCAATTTCTAATTTAAGAATTAATGTCCAATAATTGACATGTTATTACCCAGTTTAGGATGAAATTCCCCAAAGTTGATCGGAAATGATGTGTAACGAACCCATCCTCAATATATCAAACATATGTAGAGAGAGAGAGAGAGAGGGTGAGAGAGTGAGATAAGGAGGGAGGGAGAGAGATATATATATAAACAAAGCACCTTTCCGCAATCAGTGGACGGTAATTATCGAGTCAAAATAGGCGCGAAATCAAAAGAAGATGTGAACGTATTGATCGTCTGCGCTAGCTGCATGGAGTAGATATTTTTGTTCAATTGTTCTGAGAAATGTTATTAATAGATCTATATTAAAGATACATCATGTTTGATAATATGCTGCACAATAGAGTATACTGATTAAAAGTGATGAAAAGTATTGTCTTGGGGAAAATGGCATTAGGGTTCGAGGACAAAGCAGTGCATCGTAACCAATCGTATTAAAGGGAATCAGCCTCAGTTATGTAATTCCACGTGCAAGATTAAAGCTGGCAGTACCCTATAAAGTGTACGTAAAAGGACTATGCTTACTTTTCTAGCACTTCGAAGTAATTTAAGATCGAATATAAATTGTTATGATTGTAACAGTTTGAGATTAAATCATTGTAATATTTAAATGTTTATATCATGCTTTTTCGTGTTACTATACTTATTATTGGCAATTTACTAATAACATTAAAAAGAAACGCTTGGAAGCAAATAAATGAAAACAAAATTGACCGTTATATTTAATTGAATATTCAACGTCTCTCGTACGGAAAGGTATTATCAGAGCTTATTTAAAAGGTGAACATTTAGTCAGTATGTGCCGGTCGTTATTCGGCCTATATAGATAAAATCAAATCAACGAGGAATTTTCAATAATCCGTGTGCTAAAAGTCGAAAGACGTCATTGGAATGCTAAAGGATCAATAACCCTTGTTTGTCTTTCCCCGATCAATTTTCCACAGGATGTTCGTTCGAGAAAAAAAAAGAAGTGTTATCTTCCGTATTTAGCTATCAGTCCATATGGTGCTTTCGTGGCTTATTATCATACTTGTTGCATGTACAGTGTCAGTGCTCATGACTGTGTGCGCTCGTGTGCGTGCGTATTGCGTTTCGATCCGCGCGCGCGCCGAGGTAGAAATCTGCACGCAAGTCGTTGACTCTATCTACCCCCGATTGCGGTTAATGTCAACCAAATAAAGCAATTTCGCCCCGAGCTTACACGGAGTGAAGGGTAGAGAAACAAGACAAGGTTCTGAAATGCTAAATACCAAATCTCGACTGGTACATACGAACCGAGGACTGTGCTTGAACGGGAAGGCGCTGAAATCTGAAATCTCATTTTCAGGCGCTTCAGCTGACCCGGAGGGTTGTTAATGAAGAGCATGTCTTCTTGTAGGTATGCGTGGGCACATTGAAGAGTTAAGGACCTTTTTCTTTTAAATCAGTCTGCTTTCAAGGGAACGATTCATTTCCATTTCCCCCCTTAGCTTTGTCTCCTTGCCAGTGTGCTGTTAGTGAAGATGAGCGTAGCAATAAAATCTTATTAGCGTATTATGACAGTACATAATTCACCTTTTTGCGATGAGATGCTCATATCTTGGTTAATATAATAACGCTTTGTTTAGGATCTGCATGTGATAGTTTAAATGGTCCCATACTCACATAACTTAGGTTATTCCTTTTTTCTATCCGGACTATAAATATAACATGTAATTATGATGACATTTCACTGAAGATAGAACAAACTATAAAATACATAACAACAAAAACACACACGGAACAACCGAGACTATACTTTTAGAACGTTTCTTTCAAAATTAATTTCCAATATCAGAATTATAAAAAACAAGACGCAATTATGATAAATCTCACTTGTATTAAATAATGAATATATATTAACAAAAAAACATGGACCAATTGAACAGAGGCATGTGATAAGAGGATAATATCGGAGACGATGACAAGGTATTCAATTGTTTTACTCGATTTCATTGACCTCTCTATCAATCGATGTAGCGAAAATAATGTCCTATTTAAAACTCGGACACGCACCCATTATTGATTACACTTCTATTTCCCCTCTCAGAATAAACTCAATAGGAAGCTATGACGTATGATGTGTTCTTAAATCTCATTTTATACGTCTCTCTCTCTCAAACAACACAAAACGAGAGCCTACAACGTGTGACCACGTAAATTTTGAGCGACCGACTACTAATGACTCCACTAATGTGTAAAACTACATGTATGCACCTATTGCCGTGTACATCAAAGGTTATTTTGACCCCACAAAACTTGTGGTAACGTAATGAGCCCACGACACGCCCATAAAACCTCAGTAACAATCCGTGAGGGGTCACTAATGACCAAGGCTGTAGTAATAATAATAATAATAATAGCTACACTCAAAAAAAAAAGTGCTAAATTTAGCACTTAAAGATTCAATTTTAGCACTTCTTGGGAGCTCGCATAGTGACTGCACTCGAAGTGCTGATTTAGCACTTGCACCCGGGCTACTTTGCTAGCACCCAAAGGAGCTGACTGATTTAGCACTTAAAGATTCAATTTTAGCACTTTTTAGGAGCTCGCATAGTGACTGCACTCGAAGTGCTGATTTAGCACTTGCACCCGGGCTACTTTGCTAGCACCCAAAGGAGCTGACTGATTTAGCACTTAAAGATTCAATTTTAGCACTTTTTAGGAGCTCGCATAGTGACTGCACTCGAAGTGCTGATTTAGCACTTGCACCCGGGCTACTTTGCTAGCACCCAAAGGAGCTGACTGATTTAGCACTTAAAGATTCAATTTTAGCACTTTTTAGGAGCTCGCATAGTGACTGCACTCGAAGTGCTGAGTTAGCACTTGCACCCGGGCTACTTTGCTAGCACCCAAAGGAGCTGACTGTTGTGCACTTAAAGTGCCAAGTTTTGCTCTCTTTTGGGTGCTAGCAGAATAGCCCTTGTGCAAGTGCTAACTCATGCGTTGTTTGACATGCCCCATCTACATTTGGTATGTGGTCAAGGTGGATGTCCTTCGTCATTTACCACTTTCAACTCTTACAGGAAACATTTATTAAACCAACATCCACAAGAAGAACCTGAACCTGAAGTTGTACAGGGTATGGAGGGTCTAGTTGATGCTGATTTGGGTTTTGCTGTTGGTGAAGTGCATAATCCTGCAGCAGATGATGCATTTGATGATGATGATGATAGGATAGGCCTACTACAAGAACAAGATGGAGCAATGCATAATGACAGTACAAGACACTATGAATATGACAGACAATGAAAGCGGACAAAATATACAGTTCCTTAGGTAGACAAAGGAACATCCCTTCACTGCTATTATGTAAAAATGTGTAGAACAGGTGTCACATGCATATTCACCTGTTCTACACATTTTACATAATAGCAGTCAAGGGATGTTCCTTTGTCTACCTGAGGAACTGTATATTTTGTCCGCTTTCATTGTCTGTCATGTTCATAGTGAGACCAGCTGCATTTTTCATTGGTTCTCTTTTATCAAACACCAACATGACCCATGCTATGACAAACAGAGTGTTATCTGCTGCAACAGCTTTGAATACTGATGTTGTTGACAGTTTAAGGAGCAAAGTTATTCAGACTTTTGAGGCCTTGGGTATTGACCTGGAGAATGAAGAATGTAAGAATCTCTTAGCTGAATTTGATTCAAAAACAAATATTCACAAGGTAACAGCTATTATACTAACCGACCAATCAGATCAGGTTATGCAGTCAGCACTCATGTTAAGTGCTGCATATTATAGCACTCGTTTTCAGCACTCAAATATTCAGCACGTTTCGGTTTCCTTGTTAAAGTTAGCCCGTCAAGTGCTGATTTTGGCACTTCAAGTGCTGATTTTGGCACTTCAAGTGCAGAATCTCACTCAGCACCCAACATTTAGCACCTCAGTTTTTTGCGTGTAGTTCTTATATAGCGCTTTTCAGGACCGAAGGCCCTCTCAAAGCGCTTTACATATATTATTACCCCGGTCATAGGATTCAGGCTTACCCGCACACAATGTATGCACATTCTCCACTCCCTGGGGAGCATTCCAGCCAGGCGTCTTTTTTTACAAGCGCACACTTGCTAATCTAACCACAGTAGGTGTGTCTTTAAGAAAAATTAATGCAATATTTGTTTTTTTCTCAACGCATTTATTTACCATCCTTTATTCGCTTTTCTCTCTCTCACCTTCTTGTTCTCTTTATCGCTATCTCAACATCTCGTTCTCCTTTTACCTCTCCTCCCTCCTCTCTCTCTCTCTCTCTCTCTCACCTTCTTGTTCTCTTTATCGCTATCTCAATATCTCTTTCTCCTTCTACCTCTCCTCCCTCCTCTCTCTCTCTCTCTCACCTTCTTGTTCTCTTTATCGCTATCTCAATATCTCTTTCTCCTTCTACCTCTCCTCCCTCCTCTCTCTCTCTCTCTCACCTTCTTGTTCTCTTTATCGCTATCTCAATATCTCTTTCTCCTTCTACCTCTCCTCCCTCCTCTCTCTCTCTCTCTCACCTTCTTGTTCTCTTTATCGCTATCTCAATATCTCTTTCTCCTTCTACCTCTCCTCCCTCCTCTCTCTCTCTCTCTCTCTCTCTCACCTTCTTGTTCTCTTTATCGCTATCTCAATATCTCTTTCTCCTTCTACCTCTCCTCCCTCCTCTCTCTCTCTCTCTCACCTTCTTGTTCTCTTTATCGCTATCTCAATATCTCTTTCTCCTTTTACCTCTCCTCCCTCCTCTCTCTCTCTCTCTCTCACCTTCTTGTTCTCTTTATCGCTATCTCAATATCTCTTTCTCCTTCTACCTCTCCTCCCTCCTCTCTTTCTCTCTCTCTCTCTCACCTTCTTGTTCTCTTTATCGCTATCTCAATATCTCTTTCTCCTTCTACCTCTCCTCCCTCCTCTCTCTCTCTCTCTCTCTCTCTCTCTACCTACATATACCGTTTACAACTGAATTATTCATACCCTTACAATTTTTTGTATGTGGGGGAAAAAGGATTTTCCTTATTTTTTTCTTCATGAGAATGAAACAAATTAATGCTTGCATTGACAACTTTTCAAAAAAGGCCCTATTTCTGAATCTACGAAAAACGAAAAAACAAACAAACATCAAATTTACAACGGGTATGAATAATTTAGTTGTGAACTGTTTATATATATCTGGCGTAATGTCCCTCTCTGTGCGGATGTATGTCGTTCTCTCCCTTCCTGTTTTTCTGGCACCACATCCTTCAGGCCGGACTAGTCTCCGGAAGTCCTTTGCTCTTCCTTCGCCATCCTTCAAGAGCAATCCCATTGAATAAATCACCACTGCTGCTCCTACTTGTACTTGTTGCTGGTAAGATGCTGTCCATAGTCAAACAGGTTGAGCGTTCGAGTATGGAGGAAAGCCGACGGTGTATAATTACGTATACTCTTAATATATACGTTCTTTCTGCACTATGAATTCAGACATTTCTATTTGTGGCCTGTAATAAAATTTCCCGTCATACACGGGAACCCATTTATGAAATAAATCTATTCCGTTATCAATAACTAAGAAACTTAAAGTTTGTGAAATGTTCTGCAGAGAGCGAATACAAAGTTGCCGAGTTGTGTTTAATCGATCGCGACTTCAACAAATTCATAACTTTTTATCTTTAATTGGATTTTGCTAAAAATTGCACTGACCTGTTCTTCTCATTCTTCTGCTTCTATTTTGTATTTGTATGTTTGTATTTATTAACATTTATTTCCTTCTCAACAGCACAATATAAAACACAATGTATATATTCATGATATATGTAACAATTATTTCAACATAGAGTATACAGTAACTAATTCAGATACGGAAGGAGGCGAAAACCCGGAAAGCATAGCTTGAGTTTAACCTAATATCAGGAAAATCTACCCTTTAAAGTAAATAAAAGGGGAATCACATACAGTAAACAAAAAAATTCGGGTATCCGAGAGATGACAACCACAAAAAGATATATGCTTTTCATCATACTGAAGTTCTGAAAGAGTGCTACGCATAATAGGCTCATTCACAATGACGTGGAAAACCGCCATAAAAACATAAACAAACTACAAACAACAATAAAACAAAACAAAAACTGCCGCGAGTTTTTTTTTTTTTTTACGTGTAAATGAAATGCAACTGCTCGCAACTAAGGGCCAACGCGAGTTTATAGAGCTACACCATCATTTATAAAAGAAGAACCAAATAACAAGGCCGCGGTTTACCACTGCATATCTCGACGAGGTTTGGTAGAGGACATTTTTGCAATCAAAGTCTTGCGGAAGCCATAATACCGTATCGGTATATTCCATTCCTATTACACAGGATCATTGAGTCGTGCACCATGTTCATTTAACTGATCATCTGACACATCGTGTTCATCCGGCTTTTAAAACTGGATTAGATCCGATTATGACTTGGCTCCATTTGGGTTTTTATGTAATCCCATTCGCTGTCCATACGGTATCTTCTTGCCGCGTTACTTTCCAACCTGTCCATACGGTGTGTAATATCTGAGCATGCGTATAGTTTTAAACGCGGCATTAGGACATACCAATTGAGAATAGTGAAGTATCATCGCAAAAAGTAATTTTCGAAGCAGATTTTAACTTAGTAAAGATATAAAATACCGGATGAACAGACTCATGGACACAACCTAACTTTCGATCTTGAGATTGCGAAAATTTATGAATAGCGTTTGCTGATTAAGCCTGACTTATCTACCCATCAAGTCAATTTTTTTTTTTTTTTTATAGGAATATACATTTCTAATCGTGCAGCATACATCTATACGAACATTCTCTATTCTATGAAAACACATGTACATCAACATGAAGGAAAAGCTTGGAAGTACGATATCGATATGTCATGAGATAGCCTAATGAAGATATACTTTATTTTCCTACACAGAATGATTTCTCAAAGTTCCTAATTTACGGTGCAAATGATTACAAAAAGTGGAGGCTGAGAAAAAGGGTAATGAGTGTAATGCTGAATTTTGAAATTTGTCTGTGGTAAAATAATTTCATAAGCAGGATAAATATTAATATGCATTACAGCGGGTAGATAGTCCACTTATTATCCTTAAACCATAATGACATTTTATTGAGCATGCCTTTTAATTTAGTTAGATTGTCGATTACATTCAACTAGCAGGAGAATGGTGTGATTATAAATGACTACGAACAAAAATTCTTGTAGCTCTGGTTTTAGTTTCAATAAAATAAACACATGCAACCCCCAACGTAGCTTAGAATTAGACATTGAAAATGTGCACATTCATGACTGAAAAAAGTATTAATTTATCCATTTCGCATTATGACTATTGCATTCCTCAAACAAGCGGCGTCAATGCTAAACGGGATTCATAAATCCGCTATACTTTCTTACAGAACGTAAATTTATGACACCTTTAGGCTCTGTTCTGCCCTAGTATGACGTCATCGTGCTTCATCATTTACAAGAGGTAAGTGAATATTCCGTTGTCATGGGGATATTCAAGCTTGGAATTGTCTACAAGTGAATTAGCGAGCTTTCGCGCCCGGGGCTCCCAGTCTCATCATGTATGTATGCGTTGAATACTGTCATCTGATAACGATTGTATATTAATATTATGCTCGGGATGAATGATGAGTGATTGTGACGTCATAGTACGGTCGAGATGGTTTTGATGGGTAGTACGATTAGTCTGTTGCCGAGCTAGAAATGCACGTTTTCAGTTCGTGTTTCTTGTCTCGAGTACGTACGTTGTGATTCATCACGGTCGATCGTTTCTTTTCATCACTATGTATTAATTTGTTAAAATAAGGCTCGTGTTGGCCTAATTATATAGTATTTATATCATTTTCATTCTTCTTTATCACAACGAAGTCGTACGAACTGGTCATCATTATTGCCAACTCCCTATTATTATTGCTTTCGCATCTACAATATTTCAATTAACGAGCAGTTTTTAGTCGCATATATTTCAATAATTGTTTGACATCTTAAGGGTACATCTTTGCTGTCAAAGTAATTTGTATTTATTGTCAACTAATAAGAAGGGTAAACAGGCAATTGCTATAAATTCTCAGATAAAAATAAGTTAAGGGTTAGAAAAGGGTTAAGGTAATGATTTTGGTTGTAGTTAAACATTGCCGGATCGGAAGACAGTGAAGGGGGAGGGGAATTAAAGTTGTCTTCATGTGCCATGTACTGTTAAAGTGTTTTTATATTATTTTTCCTACTCGTCGATCTGCAGTACAACTTCACCAACGGTCATATACAGTGAACAACTAAATTATTCATACCCCTTGTAGATTTGATGCTTTTTGTTGTTTTTCGTTACTCAAGAATAAAAAGGGGACTGGTGGCATTAGTGGATTTGTTAAATGCTTATAAATGTAAGCTTTGATATGTCACATTCTCAGAAAATGAATAAAGGGACAAATCACTGTTTCACATACTAACACAATTAGAAAACTTGGTAAGGGTATGAATAATTTAGTTGGTAACTGTATGTTCTCGCATAACAAACAACAAGAGGTTACAACATTATTGGTAATGATGGCAACTTAAGCAAAATATTTGACTTTTAATGCACACCGGCTTAAAAAAACCCAATAACGACAATAGTTAGTTTTAAAAAAAGTAACTAAAGATTGTACCACTGTTGACGAGGTATATCATGCAATTAGCGATATAGCGTAGCTGAAAGGCTAGTGAGGTTATCATTTCATAATACGTTACAACGTAACAATTGATTAGTGAATAAAAACAAAATTTACAAGTTTAGTGAGGTTTTTTTTCTTCTTCCAAACATGTTGAAAATATATCAAATGACTAACTGGTGACCTGGTCAGGTCAGGGGCGGGGCTGATTTCATGGGGACTAAGACGTCCAGTTGAATGAAATAAAGGCAGCACATAACCATCGAAACGAGGACGGGGTATGGGAGGAGTCGTGCCATCTGCCTTTTATGTTTTCTTTCCAACTTCTTTGTTTCTCTTTCCTTTCTTCTTCTCTTCCCCTTTTCTTGGTTACCATTCGATGTTGAGATGGTGGAGGGGGCACAGAGCACCCTCGCCTCCATTTGTTACAATGCTGCTGACAGAGGATAGATGCTAACATCGCTTTACTATACTAATTATGTTGAAGCTACTGTAACGATAAGACCAGCTGGACAGAGTCTAACGAATTTATAGAAAATGACATCATAAACGGGTTCTGAATGGAAGGGGATGAAAGAAGAAGAAGATGAAGAAGGAGAAGGAGAAAAGGGTATTATTGGCTTATGAGTCCCTGGATGCTATAGGGGTAATGAGGCACGCGCAGTTCATCGATCTGGCAGGCGTATACTTCATACTAGACGATATGACTACATTTCTGCTCATTTTTACTCCACCGGTAACTCCTGTTTAACGAGAAGTCATTAAGACAACACTTGGTACAGGAGGCAATTGGGAAATGGAAGGCACACTTCGCACATAGCAGTGTCGCCTCCAGAACATAAGGTTAGTTGGAGTACCCCCCCCCCCCTCCATTCCAGTTTTCAGACCCAGACAAATCAAAACATCTTAAAACATGTACATGGGGTAGCAATATTTGATTTGTGTTCTGCCTCAGATGGCATTGGAATGTTGAAAATATGCATCAGTATGCCCTCTTAATCTGAGCGATGCGGCGTATTACGTCGTTGAGCAGACGTCTGCCCCCATCCCCTTTGTATATCAATTTCCAGGAACGCCTTTATGTAATCATCTTTTGCTGGTAGAAATGAAACAATTCAGATTCGTAATTATTTCTTATTCATAATGGATGGCCTTCCGATTAAAATGATATTTTCGAGAGGGACGATGGAAATGGAAAAATACATAAATGTATTATAATGAGCCTGGCCTTTTTTCAACACTATGAAGCGAGCATAAATTTACTTGGAATAAACTGTTAGAAAATGTAACGGTATCATTCCATTTTGAATACGGATTATCTATTATTTCATTTGTGCCATTGTACATTTCCATCGTTTCTGAATTTGAACCTTCTGGTTCTGCATAGTAAGCTTTATAATAGCTTTTGTCTTCCTAGTTTGCATTTTGCCCAAAGTTCCAAGTTTTTCTTTTGCTTATAATAATAATAATATTAATATTAATAATACTAATACTACCTTGGTTTGAAACGCGTCAAAACGCACGCATCATATGACGCACATAAACCTAGGTTTGTCGTCAAACCTCCTTTGTGAATTCGGGCCAAAATATTTGCTGATGGAGGTAAATACGTGTGTATTTGTGCATGAGTACTTGAAGAAGAAAAAAAAGGTAATTTTAGGGCTTCTCAGTAAATTACATTTTTAAGGTCGTTACTGGATAACGCGCCATAATGCTATATGATCAAAAATAATCTATTTCAACCTCCAGACCATACTATGACGTGGTTAGAGTTCGGCTTAAACACTTAAAATTAGAAAAAATGGATTCCATACATTCAAATACTGAGTTAATAAACCATGAATACTAAAATTAGTAAAACATAAAGTGATATTATATAGTAAATGTGATATTATATAGTAACTTGTCCCGAAACTTAACATTAAATTAATAATGGAATTTAGATGTTCTCATAAAAGGTTCTACAAATTTGCTTTGTAGACTTAGAAATCCATATTAATCTGTCACTGTTCGAACTTACATCTTGAGGGAAAATATGGTTTCGATGTTTGAATAATAACAGATTTGTAAGGTTGAAAGTTTTGACGTCATGCAAACGGTACAGATCTCTAATTGGCCCGCACTTTTAGCACGAGAAAAAAAATATGGCTTCTAAAATCTAGATGTTCTAACAACAGTACAGTTTGCGTTGCTACAAATTTGCCAACAACTGATTTCAGTGGCGTATTCAGGATTCGTCCACCAAAAATGGGGGGGGGGGGGGGTCAACAGTATGTGTCCGATTAAAAACAAACATTTACTCAAATATGGGAGGGGCACACAACTTTATTAAGATAATTATAGGGATCTATTTTTCTCCCTTTTTGTTACAATATCGCACACACGTGTATTCAGTTTATGGTATTTGTCGTCAGAGCGGAGGAGGGGGGGGGGGGCACGTGGCCCTGGGCCCCCTGGAATCACAACTGGATCTATAAAGCTTGAACAGGTGTAGTAGAGAGGACAAAAGTTACACAAGTTTAGAGCCTACATGTTTTCTCGTACATGGCTTAGCTTGTCGTACAGTAGTTACTTCAAAAGATGCTAGAATAATCAATACTCATTTCCTGATGATGATATTCTAGGAATTATTTATGATACACTTTCTTTTTGTTCTCATGATCCAACTCTTTTTTTGACATTGTTGTACATGGACAAAGTTAGAAATCAATATGAATTTCAAGAAAACCACTCTATAACTATTCATTTGAATGATTTGAACCATTTGGATTTGTTCCCACATGTTTAAATTGAGCTGATTCGTGATTATGAAACTTTGTTTAACCCTGAGATACAACTTTATTTTCTGTAGCAGTTTTAGGAGGAAATGGAATAGAAAAAAAATGGAAACGGAATACCATTTTTATAAATGGGTAATACACCATAGGTAATGCCACCTTTCCTATTTCTCTTCTAAGAACAAAAATATGAGAGAGGGCCTAATTGATATTCAGTAGTCAGTGCAGGACGTCCGGACTTTGAGGGGGAATTTGGAAACTGGTTCAATAGAACTTCTTCACATTGCTATTTATTATTTAACTCTGATGGAATGATATTGTTGTAACTTGCTCTCTCTCCGTCTCCCTTACACTCTCTCCCTCTCTCTCTCTCTCTCTCTCTCTCTCTCTTCCCCTCTCTCTCTAACACTCTCTATTGGCATTTATGTTGTACATCTCCTCCCCATCTCTCTCTAAGTCTCTCTCCCTCTCTGTATCTAGCTCTTAATATAACATGCAATAAAGAGAAACAACATTTTAAAAAAATAAAGTAAAAAAAAATAACAAACAACAATAACAACAACACACCAGAATTACATTTCTACACGCTGTTCCACCCACGTTCTTTAGGCCACTGTCCCTTGCATGCCCATGATTCGTCGTCATCGCAAAATTACACCTCCTGCGAGCTAGCTCAGCAACTGGTGATATTATTAGAGTTGGGCCCAGAGTGCTTGGCGCTGTTTACGATTTTCGATTTCTCCCCCTTTTGGGATGCATTATTCATGTCGTTCCAATCTCGCCCTATCTTGCCGCTTTCCACCATTCCCAATCTCCTCTCTTTCTCCATTCTCCCCCTCCCGTCTCTGTCTCTGTCTATTTATTTTACCCTGTCTCTCTCTTTCTCTTTTTCTCTTTCCTCTCGGCCCCCTCTCTCTATCTATCTCTTTTATAGTCCCGTCTCTCTCTCTTCTCTCTCCGAGTCTCTCTTTCCTCAAAAATTTCACACACACACTCTCTCTCTCTCTCTCTGTCTATCCTTTACCTGTCAATTAAGAAGAAAAAAAGATCACCTATAATATAGGCAAAGCCGATGCGATTGAGGACAGTAAAAGCTGGGTTTTACCTACATTTTTCAATTGCACACTCCTGTCCAAGTTTTGCCACTCCAGAGCGGTTGGGTGACGAGAGTAGGTAGCTTGGCAGCAGGGATGTTGCTTTAGCAGGAGTAGAGCAGTGTGGGGGCTCCACCACCCCCTTACATTTGATTTCGACAAAATATTGTATACAAACATATTATCGTCAAATTGTATTTGTTAGAACACTTTTCTATAATTCGGCAAAATGAACTTTTCGCATGAAAAATGCTAAAGCTATTCTTTATCAGTATCACTTTTGGTCTTAATCTATATTTCAATGGCCACAGAGTAATTGTCTCAAAAAAACCTCTTGAAAAGTTGGCAAGTTTACGGTCAGTAAACATGGGAAATAAAAATTCAATATCGACACTCGAAATACGACACGATAATGCTGTCATTACAGATTAACCAACATATCACATAAGATGTCAGATGTCCTTTCTTTCCTACTCCAAATCGGTGCTATTTCTATAAATAAATACAAGAAAACCCTGAAATCCTTGTGTAATCACGATGAGATTTATTTTGCTACGAGCGCCTTTTATGTCATGTGCGGGCGTGATGGTGTTTCGGGATTTTTGCCTCTTGGTTTTGCCGCCTTTTTGTGCATATACAGCCAATGTCATTTGAGACGGTTGGATTTTAAGTCAAGAGAAAGAAGTACTGTAGATCTGCTCCCCGACTAAGTACCCTCTCCACTTATTCGTGGTCCCATTTATGCTTCCGCAGTTCCTCATCATACCTTAACCGCCCTCCTTTCTTCTCAATATTCACCTCTCATTCCGGATCCCATATACATTTAAAATTCTCGAGTTCCGTGCTCGGCAAGGAGTGTTTAATTTTAGCCACAATCTCTCTCTTTCTCTCCTCACAAATCTCCCTTTTTCATCCCTCTCACCCGTCTTAACATTCCGTCTCTTTCCCTTTCTCTCGTCCTCTCCCCCTCTCTCCTCCCAACTCTCAATGCTGAAGGGCCGATGCGGAGCGCCGTCTCAACCTTCTCCGATCGTGTTAGCCAGCGCGCTGTGGGAATCGCACCAAACGAGATATGCGCAAGGATCCCGTGCGATGTGTGGCGCTCTCCGTGTCGGCACGGAAGAGAGCGCATTAGATCACCGTGACTCGGTCGGATGAGCGCGGGTGAAGGTAAATTTACCTCGATATTGGGAGATTTGTTCGGATTATCCAGACAACAGGATTTGGAATTGCATTCGTGACCGGTTTGTCATTTTTGGCGACAACTTGTTGGGCGTATGTCTCACGGTGTGTGTTTTTCTGACCGTGCATAATACTCGCTTGAGCTGCATTGGATAACATAGTGGAATGGTTTATCAAGACTGCCTTTGTAAAGGAATCATACTCCACTAAGGCTCCCTCCTTTGTAAGTATACAAAGCCTCTCCTTCACGTTTGTTCGGCTTTCAAAAAAGCCATGTTAGTTTTCTCTTCACCATATATGTTGTACGGGACTTCTTGTTAATGTGTAGCGTAAGAACCAATACAAACCTATCTGGTGGATATCAATCTGTATGGAAAGCAAAAATACACGTATTACAATATGACAAGGTTGAAGCCCAATATGTTTTGTTTTTAATTAAAACAGCTCTTTAAAGGGTGAGTCTTGTCTGACAACGTGTTTTAGTTTATTGGTCTCGATATCTTTTCATGAATAAGAAGAAAGTGAGGCCATTTTTTCTTCACATATGATTTCGTTTTTCCTTCGTGTTTCGTGTATAGGACTATACATGTCCGTTAACATAATCCACTGACTATAGTTCCTACGTGGTGATCTGTCAGTATGTATACCTGCATATTTCTTCGTTATTGTCGATATTTTGTTTTAGAATTATCAAAATATTCGTCTCCGTTTCACGGATATTGGTTTACGTTTACACTTTACTTAAAATAAATACAGGTAAACAGCTGCTTTAGCTGGCGATTTTGAATCTACAAAAATTGCTTTCTTAAGAGATGCAACGGCCACCAGGATGAATGTTTTCTCTTCTTTTCATTTTCAGTAATACATATTGCACGCACCATTGATACATTATGCAAATGCATTCAGCGATATCAATCATGTTGATATGTAACGCAATGGGGAGGAGATAAAGTAACCGGAGATATATAGAGAGAGAATGGGGATAAAATGTACATTTTGGTGTATAGTGTACATACACATTCTCATACTGTCTACAGATAGGCCTATAGAGAGAAAAGGGGCATTGTGTTTATTCACAACCATAATGGATCTTAAAGAAAAGATGCAGATGTATATAGGCAGGAGAAAATAATATCGAAGAACAAGACAGATAAATAATGTTGTGGATAATTTCAAAGAAATAAAACAAAATCAAGTAAGGAGAGAGAGACGATGGGGGGGGGGGGGGAAGAAAAATCTTTAAAAAGAGGAGAGAGAGAGAGAAAGAGAGGATATATGATAATGCTGTCCAATATTACCCTTTTGAAATACTGCATTAAAATATTTGGTGTAAAACATACACGAGTTCTCAAGTATCTAATGTCTTGCAGCTGTGACATTGTTGAGCTCTTCTTCTCATGTCGAATGCATTTTATCGGCTTATATGTTTCGTCAATATAATATATGCCATTGACTTGTACGTCAAATCTCCTTAATCCCATTAATTCTTTTTTTGCGTATACTGTATCCAGATGCTGATGGAGTTGTCTAGTCATTAATCATAACGTGTTGTAATTGGCTGCATTCAGGTTGTGTCAACGTAATGATAGTTGCTATTTCTCATAAAATATAGAATTACAAATGACATGCCACTCGCTTCTTTGTATATCAGATGACATACGAGTACGAGAGATGGAGGAGGGGGGGGGGGGTGAGAGAGAGAGAGAGAGAGAGAGGGAGAGAGAGAGAAGGGGAGGAGAAGAGAGGGTAGAGACAAAGAGAGAAAATGATTATTAAATCCTAAAATTAAAGAAAAGGTGAAAAGAAAGTGAGAGAGAAGGAGAGAGAGAGAGAGTTGACAGAGAGAGGGCAGTAGAAAAGAAAGAAAACAAATTGAGAAAGATAGATAGAGATGGGAAGGCAGAGAAGGGGGGGGGGAGCTAGAGATAAGAACAAGATATGAGATGTGTTGTAGCAACAACAGTTCATTTGCATTTCGCCAAGCGGAGAATTTGTGTCATTGAGCCTTCAGTTTTTATCAGAGGTTCCATCATAATGTACTGCACTTTGCATCGAGGTACATTTATTCCTTTCCTAGCTACAGGCATACTGGACCTCGTATGTTCATGGACATGTTTATTATAAGTACATGCATCTGTACGTGTAATTTAGAATTATTCAACGTTCAACGAATGACCCTGTTTCTTTCATACACTAATGTGCTTCATTCAAAATGAAGTCAATGTCAACGCAGAACAGCACTCTAAATCGAGGTTGTCTATCCACTGTTTGAGACAATTACCTCAAAGCATTTAGGCTTATACAATTATCTAACACTGTATATACCACAAATGAATCGCGTTTAAGTGTTTGTAGATGATCGCAAATTGAGCAATATTAAATTGATGGGATCCCATTGATTAGCTATTGATTAAACCAGAGCGTGAGAAAGAATGCACGTTTCAAGATCAACAATCAGATGACATATATTTGCTTGAGATCTCCCACGTACGAAACTATTTCACACGCGTACATTATTTATATACTTTTGTTATGAGAAAAATGTCTAAGTCAGCATTGTCAAAAGCTCTCTAGATGATAAAACGCGGAATTCTATTTTTGCCTATTTGTTCCAACCTTGCAGCCATTCACGTGCATTATTCAACCACATACAGAAGATGTTGAGTGCTGTAGCCTGGAGCCTGATTAGTGAATATGAATTAGATTATCGCTCTTCTTAAAATTGATACAAAACTTTCCTTTCTCACACTTTCAACAATATAAAAATGATATTCATATCGGCTTATGATCATAGTAATAAGATGATATTGGAATGCACCCTTATGTATAAAGCGTACTCTTGCCCTTTTCCAATTTGGTAATTACACATCCAGATGGATTAATATTGATTTTTTTATCCCATTTGTTAAGAATTTATTAATACGTTTAATTGCCAACTCGACTCAGTTTGATGGGTAATACTTAAAATCTCACTACTTTTTCATTTCATATCTTTTATTGTCTCTGTCTCTTTGTTTCCCTCTCTCGTTCACTCACACACGCCCACACACACATACACACACACATATTCTCTCACTCTCTCACATCACTCTCTATCTCTCTCTCTCTCTCCCTCTCTATCATTCACTTTCTCCTCTTCACGTCTAATTAGACGTCTCCATCAAGCGTTGAATACAACATACGAGTATACGTTCATGTAATATGCATATACATTTAAGATCATTGTTGCATGTAATTATAATGTGATGATAATCTCTCTCTACTCTCTCTATCTCAAACTCCAAATCAAAATTAGAATCAAAATCTAACGTCACCTATGGTAACTGGGATGATATATGTTGAAATCAATAATTCAGAGTATACAGTAACAGTTACAAAGGCCATCATCTATGTTGCATGTATGTATGACATATTTATACATTTTATACATGCATTCATCTATTTGTATTATCTCTAAACCGGCAAGGGTAAATTCTAATATTGACCATATTAAAAATAGAAAGTGCAATCAGCTGGGACATACGTCAATTTTCCGTGCATTTCCCTAATAATTATGAATGAGGAGATGTCGGGATTTCCCCTAAGTTCGTAAACATCGTCGTAATTCTTATGTAAATCGTAATTGCATACATGCATTACTACGCTTTATCCATCCACAATGGAAAATGTTTGGCCTTTTAAAAACAACACCCACAGAAAGTCAATTTTGTATCGACTCTCGCGCCCCTGCATGTCATTAATTTGTTAAGTGTATTTTTTTAAATTCTGGATCGTAAAGGAAACACATATTGTAAGCCTATGAATATACTAAAACCATAATTGTGTAAGTTTGAGGGTTTGTAGGGGAAAAATCATTTATTACCCTTTTGTCTTTATTTATACCCATCCAGATTGCATTTAATGGTGAGACAAGAGAAGTGTGTTTCGCTGAAATTATCCATTATGATTGCAAAGAGGAAAAGCAATGAAAAGTTTGATAATGACAAAAACACATTTTAAATACAACCCCTGTGTCATTATGAAGAGATATTTAAAATGAGAAGTTGATAAGCAGAAATGTGGCCTGGAAACTATTCCACAACTCGCACGTTTGTGTTCAGTGAGAAAAAAAAGGTAGACTTTTAGAAAAGTGACAATTTCGCTGTTGAGCAGCTATCATAAACAAATGAAATATTGTCAATTTCCCCCCAAAGTAGCAACAAAGACAGCAGTATATAAACAAAAACATGTAATAATTTATGTGGAGAGAATTGTCGAATTCATGTATTAAATCCATTTCTAATTTTGTTGGTCTCTCTTTTAGACCTTGAAAAAACATTTAACATACACTTTGGACATTATTTTGCTGTAAAACAAAATTTAGTTGATTTATTTTTTTAATGAGTAATGCGCACATGATTAGTTACATGTTGTCGAATACATATAGAAAGATTTTTTATTTCTGTTTATTTTTTTACATTGAACATTTTGTTATGACAAATAGAACATCATAAAATCTTTTTTTCTTCGAGTTTAATACCTATAAGTGATTGGTCGAATACATGTAGGGAGCCTATTAATTTGTTTACCTTTGTTAAAATATCTTTTTTCTCTTTTTTCCAATTACTACGAAAAACCCTCAATATTTCATTTGAACGTACAACAAAATATAACATTTTAAAATCTTCGTTGAATGAATTGTTATAAGTAATTTCATCTAGTCGAATGCATGTAATAAGATTGTTTTTTCCTTTTTCCTTTCGACCTTTTTTTCCTTTTACTTTGAAAGAGCCGTCAATATTTCGTTTGAATGTAAAATAAAACATTTTATGAATCGTTATTAGTGATTTCTACTAGTCGAATGCAGGTAATAAGACAATGTATTTTTATATTCCTATTGACCTTGATAGGGCCTCCAACCTTTCTTTCGAAACATTTGATGAAAAACAAGATACAGCGATGAAAATGCAATCACCATCTCGTAAACGTGAAAGGTCACAGACGTAATGTCTTCTTCTGACTTTCTTTCTGCGGAGTTTTATTTCAATTTGCAATTATTTGTTGACCTTTTCCCCTCTTGTGATAGACTCTAGAAGTATGCAGAAAATTTGAAATCTTGAATTGATATAATTCGGGTATTTGAAATAGTATTTAAATTGATAATAATAGCAACTATCATCAGACACTATAGATTTATATATCAAAGTATTTTGCGAAGAAGTAACTTTTAAGTAAATTTAAGTCAAAAGTATTTATTAATGTTTCTTGTACGAAGACATGCATGTCGATGTAAAAAGATTATTTTTTTCACAATATATATTCAATATGCAGCAATTAATTTTTTTAAGGAAAATCGCAGAACTATCGAAATTTTTCATCGGAACACCATAATAATTGTAAGAAACGATATGCGCATATGCAAGTATACGTATATAAACCGCGATGGGTGATAATAAATAATCGAAATTAGAAAGAGTAACAGCACCCTTGAGAAAGAGAACGAATCTCCATCGTCCTTCACAATCTTGTGCAAAAAAAAATCTCCATGCATGGTTTACCTTTGCATATTATAGCACTGCGGGTAGTATGTGTAATTGCCAAACTGTGAGTACTTACTACGAGAATCGTTTTTAGCATGCAGTTTATCGTGTAGTCGTGTGCTCTACCGATGCTATGCGTGATGCATAATAATTACAACTTTAAAGGTAAATGCTGTCAATGCCTATGGCCATCGATTTAGTAAAGTATTGCTTTTGTTGTTGACCCAACTGTAATTTGTAATAACTTATCAGTAATTAATTTGATACATGACTGTATGCCTAAACCAGGGGCATCGCCAGATGGGGGCAGGGATGTCCTCCCAAATGTACTATTTTCTGATGGCAGGTGGCAAATGTAAAGGTGTTGATAACATTTCTTTTTTTTCCTCATTGGTTTTGGGGAAAAATATGAACGTCTGTCTGCATATTTGAAAATGTACAGCTCGTTATTTTCTTGTCGAGACATATTTTGATGCCTTTTTTGTTTGTTTGTTTGTTTGTTATTGTTGTGTTTTTTTGTGGGGGGGGGGGGCACTTGTTGGAAAATCATTAACTAACTTGTCCGAAAATTTGGCCCGAAACCCCCGTTCGAAATATTTCCTGTCCTGGCCATTGCTCAAATATGAAATAAAGTTGAAGGAATATATCACGCTTCCCTGTTTTTATGCGTTCTACGTAATTTTCATGTACTTTTTTCTTGTGGTACAATGTACCAGCCTTTTGATTATGAGATTGCGATGATGAACCATCATCAATATACATGATTTTTTTTAGCAAAAGGGCTGAATGAATCATCTTTTCCTCGTGTAATTGGCAACAGTGTCATGATTTTCCGTTTTGACAATTTACCATGCTAAGCTGACCTAAAAAGAATCGAATGCATTAATGAATTATATTAATCAATTTTGGCAGTAGACAAATTCAGATTAGATTTTACGGTTGACTGCGCAATTTTCGCAAAATCGTATTCCATATGGCATATTGACGAACCATATTCTAGACTGCAAAAAAAAAGCGACTTATTGTGATTTTAGCCATTTCTGTTGCTGTTTCAAGTGATTCACAGAGCACATTGTCACCCAGTAACATTTCATTAAAAAGTAAAGTCAACAGTTTAGTTAACTAGGTCCACTGAACTACAGATTGTTAAAAAGAGAAAGAAATAGGTCACGAGAGTCATGTGGCTTCTTTGATTGACAGGTTGTATGTTACACCGGACATACTCGTGTGAAATTAACACAAGCAGGTATATCAAATTAACCCAAGCAGAATGTGCAAATTTACAATAAGCAGGTATGCAACAATAGCAAGCTTGTAAATTACAGGATAGAAGAAATCTATAAGAAATAACTGAGGAGTTGATTTCTTGGCCAAAGTTTGTAAACAAGAAGTAATGTAATTGACAATGAGTCAGTGACTTGGCATAAAGTCCCTCTAAAGTGTTTGGAGCCTCACATTCGCCAAAAATTTGATGGCAAATTTTACTTAAATTGCCTCGTAATGTAAAAGAGGATGTTATTTAAGACACACTCTTGCAAAGATCCCCCCCCCCCCCAAAAAAAAAAAAAAAAAAAAATGTACTTGAAGACAAATATTGATAACAGAATATATGTTATTTGGGATTTCTGTTGTACGCAGAAAAACCAAATTTTGTATTCTGACATCAATATTCGACTTTAAACACGTTTTTTTTTAAATCCTTGAAGAAATGTGTCTTAAATGACATCCTCTTTCACATTAGAGAGGGGCTTTAAATCTATTGCAGTTTCTTAATGCAATATTAGAGAATCAAGTTCAAAAGGTCATTTTACATAAATTGAGTTCAATGTGTTCACTGTGTTGTTACAATAGAGCTTTAAATGTGTAAATTCTACCTATTTTAGCTTGATCTAAATTGTATTTATTACATGCATCTCCATAAAGTGACACGTCAGAGTTTAGAATATATATATATATATATATAGGCCTATATATATTCTTTTTTCTTGGCAAGGCAAAATATCTTACATTTAAGAATTCAAAAACAATTGTTTCTTTGAAATAATCTGTAATTATTCTCCACAAGACTCCACACCCCTAAAAAATTGAGTGGGCATTCCATCCCCAATGATCGTTGACTTTTGCATTTACAAAACTTTACATTACATTATAGTGTACCAATGCATACAGGAATAGAATATTATATTTTGTTAAATAGTCTAAGTTTAATTTCTACTCATAACAAGATAAGAACATTAAACACGTACAAATACTAGATATAGTCACATAAACTTCAATATATATGCAATATTTCTGTAAATAAGTGAGAGACAAAAAAGGGGGAATTTGATCAAATTTAGATAGAAGAAGCCAGCAGAGGCCAAAGACATGTCGAAGGATAGCTCCATGCTTAAGTTAAAATATCATTTTTAAAGTATTAGAAAAGGGAAATATAAATAAAATAGTAATATGGATATTTTAAAATAACATGTTCTCTCTTTTGTCACGGGAGCTAACAAAAATCTGTGAATATGGCGCGCCGCGAAGAGTCAGTTGAGCTCGCCCTCCTTTTCAAAACAAGACATTGTTAAAAAAAAAAAAAAAAAAAAAAAATGAGAATCAATGAAAGGCCAGCCAGAATAAAAGTATTTGTGTTTGTCTGGTGTCCCGTGTTTTTTAAAACATCTATTGTCGCAAAAAATGAATGACGTCAAGCAACGAAAGGTCCTTGAATAAAATGCAAGGTTTTTATTTTTGAATACACAATGCAGGAGTGATCATTAAGCCATAAACATTGCAGAATTTTATTGAAGGCCAGACGTTTAATGATGCTAATTGTTTATTTAAAACCTACATTTAGGCTTTTTACATTTAAGCATTGCATATTAAGTGCGTAAGTATAAATCAATGGTCTGTGGTGGATCCAATTTTTTGTGGCCGGAGGCAAAAGCCTGAAAATTTGTATTTTTTATTGTCTTTTGGGGTCTAAAATAAAATATTGCACAATTAGTTTCATGAATTTTACTGTGGACTTACGTGTACCTAAGGTAGGCCAGTGTCAGTCTTTGCATTCGTAAGTATTTTCTTCATTACTAATGGGAGCAATTGTTGTTGTTTGAATCCTAAGATTGATGTCCTTGAATGGAAGCCACTAAGGATAGCATACCCTTTTCCCATCTTGTTTGTTCATCATCCTTGTAATAATCACACCATGCACTGGATGCCACGTGATATACGAGATGTAAATGACTATGGATGTAGTTGCGACATGAAATAACGATGGATGTACATGTAGCTCATTATAGGTACATAAAGAAAAATACGAATATTTGCCAATAGATGTTGTATGGTCACATTATGTTTGATTGGGGTCTACGTGATAGAAAGAGAGACAGAGAGAGACAGAGAGAGAGAAGAGAAAAGAAGAAGAAGACGAAAAAAAAAAGTATAGGAAGAAGAAGAAGAAGTTGTAGAGAATTATAACTCCCAGTCACGTCCACGAAAACGACATCAGCCCGATTATTGACCGAACGAAAAATTACAAAGACGTTCGGCTATCGATCGTGTTTTAGTCAGTCTAGCGGTATGTATGACCGGGGTTAGCGTAACTAAAACCGAATCGCAGCCGGTGAAGGAAGCCATGTTACAATTCACGATGTCCTTCCCTGTCAAAACAAAATAATTAGAGACGATTCAAAGAAAAAAATGAACGTGGGAAGACACGACGTAAAGTTTTTTTTAGTTTGTAATTACTTTCGACAATAAATGGTCCCTATTAATTTTGTTTCAAATACACTTTTACTTGCTGTAATTACTGTAATTTAAAAGATATAAAAATAATATCAAATGAATATTATCAGTATAGGCTTACGGTTGCACCATGTGAGAGAGGGGGAGGATTGGGGAGTCCTGAAAAGGACTGTAGGTAATCTTTCTTGAGCTTATAGTTCTAAAGAGAACTATATCGCAGGTTGGAGAGGATGGGTAGTAGGAATGAATATTGTAATGGGAAACCTAAAAACTGCAGAAATGGCCAATGAAAACAGAGCTCCATTTTATTTACATAAAGAATACTAAAACTTCACAATAAAAAATAATTAAAGTAAATAAAATGAAACCTAATTCTATCTTGTATCCCATAATAAATTGACTGACCTAAATACTATATATGCACTAGTACCTTTGAGGCTTTTTTTACACTGTAAACATTGGCAAAAAGTCCACGTATGTGCAGACAGAAGCAAAATAGTATAGACATACTGTAAACAAATATATACGAAATCATGAAATCACGGGGAGAATGTGAAGTTTCTGGAAGGAAGATGTTTATGACGATTAAGTCTCAGAGGAGAGGAAACCCGGAGAGGAGGGGGTGTCCATTGTCAAAAATCGATACCCTCCTCCAGTGGTATTTACCAAGTCATCGCAACCATCGCACACCAAGACAGCTGCATCAATGCTCTCCGCGTCACTTCCAGCTCAGAGACTCTGATAATACCCCCTCTCCATCTCATCTTCATCTTCCACTTTCTGCCTCTCCCTCTTCCATCTTTCTCCTCCCTCCTTACTTCCACCTCCGCACTTCACTACCAGCTCAAAGACTCGGATAGTACCCCCTCTTCCTCTTTCTTCCTCACCCCAATCTTTACCGTCCCTTCCTTCCTTCTTGCGTCTCTTCCAGCGCAAAGACTCTGCTAATACCCACTCCTCATTCTCTCTCTCTGTCTCCATGTTTCTTTCTCTCCACCATCATCTTAATTCCTCCCCCGAGCAACTTTCAATTCAAAACTTCTGATGTTACCCCCCTCCAATCTCCCTTTCCATCTCCCTCTTTCTTCATCACCATTACCATCTCCCTCTAGCCCCTTCTTTTCGTACTCCTTGCGTTACTTCAATTTCGAAGCCTCTGCTCATACACCCTCTCAATATTCCTCTCCCATCTTCTTTCTCACTCTCCATAACCCTTTTGCTCCTTCTCAATCTGCATCTTTCTCCGTTAATCTCAATCTTTCTTCCTATCTATTTCCTTCCTTCTACCTCTTATTTTGTTCTCTCTCTTCACCTTTCTTTCCCATTATCCATATCCATTCTTCCTATCTCTCTCTCTCTCTCTCTCTGTGCTTTGTTGATGCAATGCTTTTATAACCCATCTATAGTTTTCTGCGTGTGTTCTGACTAAAATTCATCTTTCGAGTGTCCCCGTCCTTCTCTCTCTCTCCTTTCTCTCTCTCTCTCTCTCTCGCTCCCCCGCTTCCTACTTTTCCGCGTTATTTACAAGGAGCCATCTATATATTTTCCCCACATATCTATGCTCGTTCTAGCGAATATACATGTGTCGCTATAGCCTTCATCTTTCTTTTTTCTTCCGCCGAAAAATCAATGGCATGATTTACCGTTAATACACGAAAATGAAGGAAAATGAAACGAGATAAATCAGAAAGAGAGAGAGAGAGAGAGAGAGAGAAAGTGAGAAAGAGAGAGAGAGAGGGAGAAAGAGAGAGAGAGAGAGAGAGATCAAATGAAAAACAAACTTCGTACGGGAATTTGCTTTATTGATCGAAAAGATCGTACTATCATACGAATTCATTTTAGCATGCTTATAATTTTCCTTCTTTTCCCTGTTGGTGAGTTTGAGATATTATTTTTCTATGATTAGGCCTTCTTGAACGGTGCATTAAACAAAACAATGACGAGGATAGAATTTGTGCATTAAAGGTTATCTGCTCGAGGCCATTCATCACACTTTACGCTCTCCCTTTTGCCCTCCTCCGTATTTTCACTCCAGACGGGCTCTTTTGAAAGAAAGATAATAAATTCGGATGGTACGGTATCTTAGACTCCCTGATCATCCCCTAATTGCAAACGTTACCCTCTATAATACAGGCAATGTAGTGGAGTATAACTTTCTTTGTAATTCTCGAAGAGTGAGGACCAATTACAGAACATAATATGAGAGATAGAGAGGGAAAGACAGAGAAAGAGAAAGAGAGAAAGAGAGAGAGAGAGAGAGGGGGGGGGGGGGGGGTTAGGGGGAGACACGGAGTCACTCATACTTGTTTGACACCACTATCTATACGCCGTTACATGGCAACTTGTTTTGAATGTATTGCACTGTGTTCGCATGCAACATGTTGACAAGACGAGGCTTTTGAAGCAAGAAACGATGGGTGATAAGAGACACAAAAAGAAGAACGAGATACATAGATTTAAAAGAGAGAAAGAGAGAGAGAGAGAGAGAGAAGGAAGTACTTACAGATAGACAGACAGAAAGATAGAGAGTGGGAGAGAGCAATGGGGAACAGAGCGAAAAAGGGGAACTAGAAATTTGAGTCGAGTGACGAGGAAATGGGTAGGACATTTGGCGCCATGCAGTACAATCGACCAGCAGAGCGACTCGACCAAGATTCATCAAGAGAGAGAGAGAGAGGGGGGGGGGAGAAAGAGAAAGGAAGATGAAGAGACAGAAGAAGAGAGAAAGAGAGAGAGAGAGCGACTGAGAATTGCAGGAACAGAAAGTTTGCCATGCAACGAAAATCATCTCGTAATCGCCATGTAAAGAGAAGATGAAACAACGGGCAAGCGTGATTGCATGCACAACAGCTACAGTTGTACATGCACATTTTGAATGGAGGCATTATGCTCGTTTTGCTAGTGTTGTCTGCACATATGCAAATAATAAGCCTTGCCCTATACGCGCCACTATCTTCAGTGAACGTCGGAACATCAATTCTAGAAGATTGTTGCTCAGAATTCTGTAACTGGGCGATACTAAGGCCTACTGTCAAAGATTACCCCATTTTTTTTGGCGGAGAGAGTTTAGCCTGAGGCAATCTATTCTAGAAATTGTGAGGATATTTCTTCATTAAATATTTAGGTGAGATAAGTGATCACCATCATGACGGTTATCCATTTACTGCAGGTCGACAACTGAGTCTGAACTTTGTTGGCGAAAGGTCTGGGTGCGTTCGGGTTAGAACAAAACAAAAACTGAGTTCTAGTTATAAGGGTAATTAATTCCGATATACAGTCATAAGTAGAGAGAGAGAGAGAGAGCATCGTTATAGTCGACGCAGACGTATGGACATTTTCAGTTTTAATTCTACAATTCTATTTCTCCGTAATCATGTATATTCGTACGCAATACAGTATGATACAGCATTTGTATTGTCCATTTGATATGGTGTTCTATATTATGCACACACACTTCTCAAGAAAATCATCAGTTATGCATCAGGAAAAACTCCGAACTCGGAGAAAATGCAAGCCTTTTCTAATTTGATTCAGAGGAAAACCTTCAAGAGCGTCCCCTCGGATAAAAGCGATCAGGGGTATCGTTTTGCCAATTATTACTAATTTGAACGCGAAGCTCAAGTGCAATCAGTGAGGTATGCTGTGTAGGCCTAGGGCTCAACCTTGGGTTTATTTTGTCCGTCGATGCATTACAAGGCAAATAGGAATACAAAAAGGAAATGAAAAATAGAACCAATGCTATGGAAAAATATGTAATTTCAAAGAAGTATCTGTAACATATATATCTACCGCAAAATTGCCTGACAATATTTTAGAATGAAAACTATTTGGGAGACTTTTTTTTCCAACTGTAAATTTATCTTTAGAGACAAAATGTAGTTATGTCATTGACTTTAACGCGGCTTCTACTGATTTTCGTAGAAATACTATAAAACAGTACTATCCAAAATTCCAAGGTCACATTGACAGAAGAAAAGGGTAAAGCATTACACTCCTCCAAAGTTATATATACATATATATATATATATATAGAGAGAGAGAGAGAGATAGACGGGGGGGGGGGGGCGTAATGGAAACAGCCTCGAAGAAGAAAAAAATATAAGCTGGGAAGTTATCAATGACACGTTAAGACAACGTCTGGTATGCCAAAGACTATTTTCATATATTTCACTAGTAATAAACAAAAGAAAATGAGAAAATCATAAAATACACTCTCGTCGATGTACACGTACATTTCAACAAATCGAAGGTTCGCAATTTTAGATATCAAGTGGCCCTGATTTTCGTCGAGAATTCTTGTTATTTAATTTAAATTCGATTTCGTGGAAACATTTGAGAACGATGGATGAGATATGCCACCCTGGAAAGAAAAATTGGATCACGATTCTTCTGCACACCTGCCAATCAATAACAGGCAAACCTCAACTAATAATATTGTTATCATCATATTCATTCATGTATTTATTTATTCATTTATCCATTTATTCATGTATTTGTATTTTTTTTACAGGCCAGCATTGTTAGTTAGAAAAGTGTTTTTCCACATTGTTCCTGTTGGCCTAGACAATAATATGATTGAAGATTGAAATCATAAACCAAGTAATTGCTTAATTCTATATACATGTAATCATAGGGTTTTATCTTCTCAACTGTTACAATATTCATTGACTTTGTCACATCAGATGATTGTAATCCCACCTTTGTTTGGCGTCCATCATTAGAAACTCGTAATGACATTTGAGTCATCATGATCAAGATGATATTTCCTGCTCGGGTTGTATATAGATGATTCTCTTTGATAAACGCAATCAGAGAACATGTATCTGGGGCAAGGAAGCTAATATATCTTCATGAATAAATTAGGGACGCAGCGGCTCCTTCGTGTCCGTGAGCTGCGCAGATCCAGAGATTTAACCCTTGGGGTTTCTATTCTCGTGTTGTTGTCTATTTCGTGTTTATATTCTATTTTCGCAGTTGTTTGTCTTTAGATGGGTAGGTAATGGGCCGCGACAGGCCATGCGCCTTTTCTAGGGGTCTTTCATTGAATAAAGGCGGCGCATAATGTGATTGTGAATGTCGCGGGATGAAAAGGTCAAACTTGAAGGGAGGAAGAGGGATGTCATCCTCTGTCATCGTCGGGGGAAACGGGAGGAATGGAATTGGAAGAGAAAGATGGTGAAAGCAAAAAAGGCCCTATATACCAACACAGAGAGAGAGATGGGAATGATGAAATTGGAAGAGAGAGAGATGATAATAGCGAAGTCACACCACCTTGTAGATGGCGAGTGAGGGAGTGAAGGAGAGAGAGAGAAACAAAAAAGACGGACGGAAAGAAAGAAAGAGTGAGATAGAGAGAGAGAGAGAGAGAGGGGGGATAAAGAGAGAGAGAGAGAGAGAGAGAGAGAGGTGAGGAAGAAATAATAGGGACAATCGTTAACACTTCTTTTTTGAAAAGATATAGCTTTATACAATTAATAGTTTGTCTTGGGGCAGATGCCATTTCCCCTTGATCATAATTTTTTGTGTGTCTTCTAAAGATGTCATATTTATTCATTAACTACGGCTACAAATATGGTAAAGGGAAAACTATGTATGATAACATGTGGTATCTTTGACTTCGCATTAGCCAACAATAAGGGAGTTTACAGATAGCACATGGTACAAATGATCCCAAATATCCACAGATCTTTTACACATGGAGAAGTTCCACCTTGAGCATCTTAGAATAATAACTGCCAAAGTCCTAGATGTGCTTCATGAATACCTTTTGTTTGCCCTCTTGAAAAGAATACTTCCACCTGCGTATCTTAGAATGTACCGTTGGTGCATAAATTAATAATGTTACATAACTTTCATGAGTGCATATCCAGTATTCATTTCTGGTGGGATTTACCTTTTTGGTACAAATGACCTTTATCTGCCCATGCGCAGATTGTATCTGTAAACTCCCTTATACCAGCACAATATACGTTATGATTGATGTGTTTCAGATTCGCAACCCTCTTTGTTGTAATCCGCAGAACTCAACATTAAACTGGTTGAAAGTGTTAACTTGTTATCAAATAACTTTGTTACATGTTAGCTTATTAATGAAAAATTCCATTTTTAAAGTCAATTCTACAATATTTTTGTATATCTTTTGTAGTCTCATTTCAATTTTTATTTTTATGAACAGAAATGAAAAGAAAGCCCGAAAGGAATTCAAATGAGATTTAGAATTGACGCAGATTTTATTTACGCTGGTTGCATTTGAAATTTGATTTCACACAGGCCTGTATAAAATATCGCCAGTCTTGTTATCAAGGTCATGAAAAATCATTGCAAGTATCACCAAATAATGAGGAAATGAAAATGAAGCATTGTAATGCATAACGTCTCTTGGTTATTACAAAAATTTAGTTGGCATGACTGGCACCTACATATATGTTTGGATGTATTGGTCATTTTAGAATTAAGGCATGTCATGATAGACAAGACAATTAGATTTTGCCTCAGACGTAAATTTTGACTTCTCATATGCTAGTTTTCTCTGGCAATAAACTCTTGTTTGCTGTCTATCAATTAAGATTCTAAAAATCATATCAGGGGGTTTCAATGACACGTTATACAGTCTTTAATGTTTGCAATTATTCTTTATTAGAAGTTCCCGGAGACCACAATCTTGTAATAGTTATTCAAGAGCACGCGTGGTAAGACCACACTATCTATCCAAGACACACACATAGCATCAAGTGGTCCACGCAACGATAAATGCCTCCCCTCGATTCCTAACCGCCCATCTTCCGAAATCCCATCTCCGATGAGAAAAAGGAAAGATGCGGTAAGCCATCCACGTTCTCCGATGTCGATGGACTTTGAGAGGCTCTTAGAGCTATGTATTTATTCTTTCTTGGATGTCACTATGTTCCAAGTGATTAAGATATTCCGTCGCACGATTTTGGTGGCGTCTTCAAAGCTCCTACAGACCACCATTGCTGTACAGACTTGCCTGCAGAGGTACATGAGGTATCAGAGGTTTTCTCTGGTTGTTGTACTCGATTGACTAGGAGCTCAATTTATTACATTGTTTTCTCCATTCTCATATCCTCCTATAAAGATACGTACACATTTTCTCCGTATTTCCGGCTATATTTCTGAACATGCTGATTTTTATTCTGAATCATTGTCTTTACCATTCTCTCCCTTCTACTCCTCTTTATTGAAATATCTTTCCCCTTTTTTGACCATTTTACGTCAGCCCCGTTTTCTAACCCCTTTCCCTCTCCATCACACACTTTCTGACTATCCTCCGGTGTCTTGTTTCCTCACGCTCTATCTCCCTCTTTCTCTCTATCTCACCCTTTCTCTCTATCTGTACCCCCCGCGTTCTACCGCATCTCCCCTCCCCCTTTTATCTCTTTTCCATCAATTTCCCCCTTCGTCCTCCCAGTTGTCCGCTATACCCCTACACTGAGAAATAAAGGTACAGTTCTGCTGCAATAGCATCACTGTCAAATACTGGTAGACGGATGCAAATCTGCACCCTAATTGCATCCTTATTTCTCAGTGCGTACCTGCTTCCGTGTCGTATATTTAATATTTCCCCTCTTTTCCCTACAAACACCGTCCTCCCTTCACAATCTCTACGTCCACATCTTATTTAGATCTCTCTTTCTTTCTCTCCCTTTCTATCTCCTCTCTCTCTCTCTCTCTCTCTCTCTCGCTGTGTCCATATCTTATTCAGATATCTCTCCAACTCCTTTTCTCTCTCTCTCTCTCTCTCTCGCGGTGTCCATATCTTATTTAAATCTCTCTCTCCTCTCTTTCTCTCTCTCCCTCTCTCGCGGTGTCCACATCTTATTCAGACCTCTCCCCTTCTCCTTTTCTCTCTCTCTCTCTCTCCCTCCCTCTTGCGGTGTCCATACTTTTATGTTATTTAAATATCTCTCACTTTCTCCATCTCTCTCTCTCTCTCTCTCTGTCCCCCTCTCTCTCGCGGTGTCCACATCTTATTTAGATCTCTCTCACCTTCTCCTTTTCTTCCTCCTGTCTCAATGTACTCCCACACACGTGGCTATATACCCTGTCCTTAGTGAAAGCGCCTCAAAATCTCCCAAATAGCCCTCAAGCGCTTATAAGGACCCCAACGAAAGACGTCTCCATACTTCTTCTTTAAAGGCGAGTCCTGGACAAACATGGTCATGAATGTTAATGTAGAAACATGTTGATGTTAATGACCAAACATACTGTGTATTGTATAACGGATAATCCTAATAGCGTTGCGTATATAGGATTGTTAGGATCAGCAAAATGTAATTAACTTTCAAATACTTCGTGTCAGCCGTACGGGCTGAACAATACCAACACAAATATGTACGTATGGGACCTTGTATTTTGTGGTGGCCTCGCTAGAATCAATATCCACATGTTTCTTTGGTAAATAAATGCTCTAGCTATTAAATCTATCATATTCGTTAGATAGATATCCGTTGTTGTAATAAGTAACGTTAGACACGTATTTATTATGCGTCTTTGGGAGCACACTCTTTTTCCCCCTCGTGACTAGAATCCGAAATTGCCTTTAATTTCCTCCGCGGAACATGATGGAATGCTTACCGTCGAAACGTCAAGTCATTCATGTTTGGGCAATCCTGCTTGATTGTAATTATAGGAAGCAGAAGAACATTGTTTTCTTTCATGAAAATTTATCATGGGGCACGAGTGTAATTTCAATAAGGAACTAGCAGATATACGATGACATACAAGGGTGAGGGGGGGGGGGGGGGGTACATTCGCAGTCTGAATTTTCCCCATGTTTTAGAAGAGATGGATTCAGGATTCTATTGCTAGCGAGGAAAGGAGGGGACAACGCCGTGGACAGGACAAGGACAGAATAAAGAAATACAATTGTATCACGTTTTCAGGTGCCTTTTTTGGATGTGAGAACACTTTTTATTGTGGGGACACATTCTTTGTGTTCATAAACTATGCCTTTTATGGTTCGGTTTGCTTGTGGACGTGCCCCATCTACCTATCTTTATCAATCCATCCCTCTTACTGAAATATTAAATTTTGAATTCTAAAATCGACCTTCGGTTTTAGCTCAGCCTGTTGAAATCGCAAGTTTTTCCTATTTTTTCACTCTACTTTTAGACCAAGCCATGGATTTGCCTGAAATGGCGAGTCATTTATTACTTTGAGTATTCTCAATTTCTTTAAACACTCGCAACATGTTCACAATACATTTTACTCTTTTCAAAGCATATTTGAATCTGCCATTTGCCAATTTCTTTCATGTTTATTTGACTCTTTCCGTGATCGAAGGCCGAATCACGTGTTACTTTTTCTATGAATTCCACCACTCTCGCCTTCATGAAGTCAATTTGCATATAACCGCTCGGGAGGATAATAATTATGTGAAATTATCATTTATGTTTAATTACTTTAGAGGAGAAAGATGGCGAGCCAGATTTGATCGCCCATTCTTTCATAATTATGTGTTGCTTGTTAAGGGCACCAATCACTCTTGTTACTAAGCAACTATTCAATTCAGATTTAACTGATGTTTCCGTTTGAACCTTGTTGTAATTATGCAGTCATTGGCAATGGAATTGGCTCCAGTTGGTAAAGGTGTGGTCGGTTTTCATCTATTTTCTCTTTATTGAATTGCTCTCCTCGAGACGAAATAGTTGAAAGGAGGACAACAACATAATAAAATGTGTCATGTATGTTCTTTATATTTGTTTCTCCTTCGAAGTTGATTTTCAAACTTGTGTTATTGTGTCTCTGCAATAGCAGTCACATTTTGTTATGCTGTTGCGGCTGTTGTTGCTGTATTGTGCCCGAAATATAAACAAACCCACATTAACAACGACAGCAACAACACCTCAGAAGCAAAAGGGATGAGAAAGTCTTGAATGGCCATTTATGAGAATGCCAAACGACGAGTAGACGTAGGATAATTCTGGCAGCCTTATACCATCGTGAGACGTTCATGTTTCAAAATCACTTTAAGTACTTAATCGACATTGATTGTTGGAAATAAATCACAAGATCCTGTATTCGTGTTATCATTTCCTGATAATGGTTAAGAGAAGGGAAATTATTTCTACGAATGAAGAGTTTGCAATTTAATGGGATTTTTTTATGACGATTTTACTGCCCTCCATTTCGGATTGGCTATCCATTTCACGAAGTGCGACCATTTTGAAATGTTTGCACTGCTTTATGGCCGGATAAGAAAGGATCGTGGGATATGAGATCGTAAACATGTCGCATGAGCGGTCGTTCTTTATGTACATCATCAAGGAATCCTAAAGCAGTGCTCTTCAAAAAGTCCGGGAGATAAGCATCTGTCTTCACCTGTTTCGATATTTCTCCGCTGGCACAGATTACTCCATAATCCGGTTGAAATGCTATGATGTTTACATACATGTACACGTCCTATCTACGTGACGAAAGGCAAGGATGGTGTTTTTGTTTTCCCGCCTTATCCACTCTCCTTTTCCATGCAGACGATGCCCGTCCGTTAAGCTGTAGTATCGATATCGTCGAATCGATCCGTTTCCTCATCCGTGCATTACAAAACAAAAGATATGATATGGAGCAAGCACTTGAGATTACACGTAAAATGTAGGTCACTGGATATTTCTTAAATGGTTCAATTTCATAGGAGACAGGAAAGGACATATGGTCGCTGTTAGCTTTAGCTTGATTATCGAGAAACAGATATTTGAAAATATTTTGGATTGTTGTGCAAGAAGTAGAAAACTGAATGGAGACAAAGGGAAAGCATAATGCTGTCACAGATTGGAAACATTGCAGAAACGGAAGGACCACCCCCTTCTTCCCTGAAAAATAAACAGTATTTTGATGCTTTTAGTCTAAGAAATAGTTTCACGATGATATTGCGAGAGAAAGGTGATGGGGAATGGGCGAATTTCGATAGTTGTTATTTTGTGGTCCCGTCGAACTCCATCTCAATAATAAATCAACTGCAGAAGTTGCAGACATTTTGTTAGGGAGTCTTCTTTGGCATTCGAATAAACCTCGTAGAACATTGAAATGCAGGACAATAGAAATTGATTTTATATTATTTTTCGAACATGACATTGAAGAATATAATGAGAAGCAAAACACTGCCGATATCTGAGAATGGTTACCTAGAGTTCAATATTTCATTCTTATTTGCGAAATAAGAGTGCTCTTTAAGCCAGGAGCGTGGATACTGCGCCTAGAAAGTTATGCCAGTGCGTCGAGCAGATGCGTTTAATATGCCGGACCATTTCTAATATCAGTTGTACACAAGATGTCATTTTGGTTTGCGCTAAATTGTCTGCGCCAGCCACGCGTTTGAAGACAATTAGCCCATACTCTATATATATCAAACACATTTTGTATTCATACGTTTTTGAACAATGCCACTCTGACATGGTGTGCCGAAGACCCCACTAGATCCTGACACCATCCTACCGCAAACAAAATGGCGTCTCATAATATGCACGATCGTCAGTGGGCACTGCGCGCTCTTAAGCGAGTTTGGCGTGCTTGGTGTGAAGGGTTTTGAAAGTTACTCCCACTGAAGCATTGACTCTTTCTTCTTGATATGTGTTATTTTTTCGAGTGTGAGTAGGGTCGATGTCAAAGCCTGGCAGATGGTCTTTGATGAGATTAATTCCTTGATTGCCTTGCTGCACGTGGATGCTACCGATATTGAACTGATGGCCATGTCCATACCATACTTTTCATCGATTATAACCATACCCTCACGCAATATCTCTATCTAACATGATATCATAATTATTATGGACACGGTAAACTTCGTGCTTCATAAAAAAGCGTGTTAAGTCGGCAGTACAGGATCTTTATTAATTTTCTCCACAAACCGGTGTGGTTATAATGACAGTATGGATACACCCCAAGGGTTAGATGAAAGGACATGCAATTATCAAGGACATTAATGTCAGTTAGATCTGGGATGTAATGTGTATCATCTATGACATCTGAAGGACATTGCAAAGTATGCATAATCATAACAGCCACAATGTTACTTATGAAACAGGGTAGATTAGTGCCTACAGTGTAGGTCACATTTGCCGCGGTTGACGTGGAAGTACGGTGAACTGACTTTCATACGAGAGGTCCCGGATGTTATTCTTGCTGGGTGCTTTCATCCTTGGACAAGGTGTTCTGCCCACATTGTCACTCTCGACCCAGGTGTATGCAATGGGTATCTGGCAATGCAACCAGGGGGGTGTTTCACAAAGATCCTAAGTAGAACTTAACACTAAGTTGGACTTAAAAATTATGGACAGCCATTGGAGCCTTAAATTGAAATATATTCAAAAGCAGAAATTAAAGTATTTTAGACTTTTTATGAATTCCACATTCCAGAACATGAAGTCTACTTGATGATAGAAAATATGAATGTTTTGAATCAACATTTTATGCCTTTCAAAATAACTTTTACAAAATATTTTCAAAGATGCTAATGGCTTTCCATAATGTTTAAGTCCAACTTAGAGATAAGTTCAACTTAGGATCTTTGTGAAACACCCCCCGGGTTGTCATCATTGCAGGGCACGCTGTAAGAACAGTAACGCTCATGTGGCTACATCGGGTGAATGCGACCATAATAATAATCATTTACTACAATTGAATGAAAGAGGCTTGAGTGTGTCTTTCGAATTGTAAGCGCTGAGAGAATTTGAGAGCCCTACACGTCTTGTTTACATGAAATATGGCGTCTTTATACGTCATAATTAAGGTCAAAGGATTGTAAGATCTGGCCGCGGATGATTTTTAATCAATAAACCGTTCCAAATAAATACATGATAAATGAGCGGAAAGTGTTAGAAAACGCCATAGTCTATTTTGCCTCTTTTGTAAAGTTGAGATTTAGCTGCCAACTATTAGTACCACTGTACGATTAGACGTGTATGGATTCCTGTTGCACAGTGTACCGCCATGTTGTGCTTGTTTAGCGCCGGTTTTCTTGTTGTTATGCCGTTGTCGTTGTTTTGTTGTTGTTGCTGGATTGGCTATAATGAATTTAGCTCTATACCAGGAGGTAACAAGTCGTTCTCGGGACGTAACAGGTTTATAAACGTTGCACGTTGTCTTGATATTTTACAAACATCACAAGAACGTTGTTTTTTGTGTCTTTACTGGTAAACGACTAACATCGTTCATAAGCGAAAGTAAAAACATCGGCAACAGTGCGTGGCGTTGTACTGAGCGGGAGAAGCACACAGGTTCTAAAGTCCATATCCCTGTGATATGATATTCAGCATTTATATACATTGACTATAGGTGTAGAGGTGTCGTAGTTGAGTGGTTTAATCACTCTACATGAAATGCGAAGATCGTGGATATGAGCCCTGGAACGGCACTAGTGGCATTTTGCAAGACATCTAACTACATTTGTCACTCTCCACTCGGGTGTTTAACGAGTGCCCGGTAGGATACGAACGTTAATGTGGCTAACTTGGCAAGTGTACACTTTTAAAATGGCGCCTTGCGGAAATACTCCCCAGGGAGCGGATAAGCACTTGAATCAAATGATCGGGGTAATAATAATCACAATGTTAAGAGCTAAGAAACGGAGTACGCAGCGCTATACAAATGCGACTATCAATAGGGAGTGAGATACAGTCGTATGCCAAGGCAGATACGGAGGGACTTGATATCCCTTCTTTTAGATATCCATCGTGACGATCTTTGCAACGGAATATGCATTAAAGATACTATGTCCCTTTTGCAGCCAATATCAAATTCTGTAGAACTTTGCAGGAATTGTGAATATTTCATGTATGTCCTATCTGTGAAATTTAAACGTTAGCAGTGTCCTAATATTCAAATTATGCAAGGAAACCTATTTACTTGCTAGACTTAACTGTCAGACACTATTAAGGGACTGACTGGCTTTTTTCTTCTTTGGTAATAACATAAATGAAATGAGCTGTAAAGGGTACATGAACATTTGTCTACATCAATAACCCACTTCTTGTAATGGCCAAAATTAAACTGAATGAATCTTTGCGCAGCATAAAACGTACGACCAGGTACAACTAGGCGTTGTGGCGTGCGCCTGTAATCCAGCTATACAATGGAAGTTACAAACTGAT
Source organism: Strongylocentrotus droebachiensis (assembly GCA_035222895.1). Taxonomy (NCBI): domain Eukaryota; kingdom Metazoa; phylum Echinodermata; class Echinoidea; order Camarodonta; family Strongylocentrotidae; genus Strongylocentrotus; species Strongylocentrotus droebachiensis. Next base: position 169,780 of record JAVYIG010002159.1, read on the forward strand.
TCAGCCGAGAACGCAGGTTCGAAACTGAGTCACGTCTTTCGGATGGTAACGTTAAAAGTCGGTCCCCAGACGTAAATAATCATATCTGATTGATACACGTCTGTAAAAACCCAAATACACACACATACAATGGTCTGAAAATCAGACTATTACTTACTGGCTCTATAGCTCTTAAGTTGATTCGACAACTAATAGTCGTTATTTTCCCATTTAAAGACGTTTTCAAGCCCCCCCCTTGTTTTAGGAAAGTGCTAAATTAGTATTATCTTTCAAATGCCGTTGGAATTTAACCTTTTCATTTTTTTGGCCTGCAAGTGGGACATAGTACCTTTAAGGATCAATTACAACACCTTGGTTCTACGCGTGTATACTTCAGGCATATCAATAGTTGGGCACAGGTAGGACACATGTAGAACTTGGCTTTAAATATGGCGCCTGGCCAGAATACTCTCCAGGGAGCGGAGTTTGTGCGGATTAGCAATTCAATCCAATGACCATGGTGTTATTAATCACGATGTAAAGCGCTTAGAAACGTAGTATGAAGCGCTAAACAAATTTGACTATAATTCTTTCCTAAGGAGTAAGATACAGTTGTATCTAAAGGTAGATATATACACTGGGACTATAGTGAACTCTACCATGGCGGTGATCTTTGCAACGGTAGATGCCTTACGGATCAGCGCAAAAGCGACCTTGGTCGGACGCGTGTATGTTTACGGCATATCAATGACAGCTTGGAGATATCTCTCTCTCCGAAGACATCATCAGCAATTTGCAGTGATGATGACTTCGTACAGAATGATGACGTGTCTACCCAAGGTGTGAGTTAAAGGAAATAATGAAGTATTGAAAGATGTCAGGAAAGCAAATTGAAATAAACTCACATTCGATTTAGATCACGAACACAGTTATTATACATTTGGGACTACGCGGTCTTTTTTTCTGATGTACCCGCGATTGGCTCATTTTTCTTAGCTCTGTGTCTTGAACAGCAGTGTATTTTACTGGAAATTAACTTCTGTGTTCACTTGATATAGCTTCAATACTCGAACTTTTATTAAAGTCATTCCTTTTTAGCCTGTACAAATCCGTTTCAAGAATGTCACCTATATACCCACCGGTAATGATTCTTCTGTTCTTATGACGAAAAGAATCCTGAGGTAAAAACATTCGACATTCATAAATTTTCATGAATTCTCATGAATCAATTATCATTTCCCATGAAAATGCATTTTTTCATAAATCAGGTGGCAATTGGATCATTAAATTAGCATAGGGCTTTATAACATAGACGTATTACTTGTAGGAAAAAAAGGGGGTGGGGGTTGCTTGCTGAGTAAGAAAACAGGCCGGGGCACGTAGTAAACATGGTGCGTGCATTAATGTTGCAACATTAATGTATAGGTGTAAAGTCAAGTTAAGTAAACCCGCTCCTGCCACGGGGCATTGGAGTCATATTTTACTTGATCGGTATTCGGCCCGTCCATGTTGATGCCCTACCTGAAAGGGTTTGTTACGCCAGCTGAGGCGGTAAATGGATGAGATAGGTACACGCAGCGAATAAACGCTACCTTACCAGCAGGATATGAAAGCGGCTTCTAGTGGACTACACCAGGGTTCTAGGAGCATAACCCCCTTTCAAACCCTTTGTAATTATATAAGTGGAATAAGATAGCTTCTGTGGGTCATGTTCAAGGTATTTAGTGTCCCGTATGTCACAAAGTACAGTTAAGTTTTGGGGCCCTGTCTTATAAACCTATTTGGGATAGACACCGATCGCAACTATGTACATAGGAGACTGCAAACTTGCTATTAGTTGGGATTAGTTGCAATTCTTTAAAAGACGGGGTCCATGCAGAACATAATATTGACATTATTTTGTTTCATATTTGGTCTGATAAAAGCTCAAGTCGACTGAATTAACTGAATTAAAATCATCATAAATTATACATGTAGATACTAAAATCTTAGATGTGCTTTGTGACGTTCGGGATAAAAGCTTGGACATGCCCTGTAATGTATAGCAAACAAACCGAATGGATGCAATGGGAAAAAAAGAGAGAGAGAGAGCGAGAGGTGGTATATCCTGCCCGTTGCACACGAGGCGTCCTTTTGCTGACGTACAGTAAGTCTGCGTCAACAGCTGGCACGGTCTTTGGCGAATCATGTGAAAATAGCATCGAGAGAAATATGATTGTAAGATGAACAGTGCAAACATTTCTTTGAGTTTCTCTTGTATGCATTAATCACTTTTTAGAGGCTTGCTTAGCATAACATAATTATGTACAACGGGCATAATGATTATTGCACTCAAGGCGTCATTGGCATAAAGGAGAATTCGGTCAGCGACAGGACGACTTTTTAGGCGCCATGTGACATTGATACCGTACTAGTGCAAACTTTTCTTTGAATTTAATGGCGTATGGGTTAATCGCTTTCACACGCTTGCTTGTCCTATCATTTTAAGTTGTGACCTTCTTGGTGACAGCATGGACCACTTTACATGTATCTTTTGCATGCCCCCCCTACGCAGAGTTGAGTTCCTGCGCCGCGCCATATTCTGCAAGAAACTGCGCACACCCTACACTCGTGTTGACGAAGTGCTGGAAGTAATTGTATTGAGAGGGGAACCGTAGACGTCAGGGCCACAAACAGAGAGCCTTTCTCAAACTCGGTTATCGATTTGTAACATGAAGCATTGGAGTTTATCAAGAAAGTAGAGACGGCAGGAGACGACCTGGCAGCATCTTTTGCGATAGAGCCACATTATTACTATTGATGAAGCTGCGTTGTCCGGATTGCTGCAAACCCGTTTTGACTGAGGTCAAAATGATGTGTCCTTCCAAATTTGGGGCGGGGGGGGGGGCAATACTTAGTAATGCCTCCTTAAAACTTACTTAGAATGTCTCAAGTACACCACAAGACAATGCTCACATTTTAGACCCTAGATCTGCCATTGTTTTGTTTGTGGCATTTTTTTGCATTTTTTTGGTGTGTGTGCAGTTTAGATATTTAGCGGCAGTGGCCCTTCCCCTTTTACATAGTTATGGATTCACCCTATTGTCCTTTTATCTCCCGTGCACCATTGTTTATTAAAGTGAGCCTGTTCACATTCTAAAATCTTTTGTTCGCATGTTATCATAAATATCAACTGCAATTATATTAAACATATGAACACATGAACATAGTCCTGCTTGGTATGTTATTGTCGGCCATTTTGAATGGTCTACGCTCTCATACTGTGCGTACTTCGTATTTTATTCCTGCCTCATCATCAACATATGAAAGATAATGGATACAGGATACTCTTAGTTAGCGCTGAACCTTTGCAAGTATACTAGAGTGCATTTCGACAGTGTTTATAATATGCGGGGGTAAATATAGCGCATCTCTATGAATTAAGAAGGTGTTGAGCGTATGCATAATCAAAATAATGGTCAAGTCACTTGGGACGATTATGAATCGGCTCGAGTCCATCCACCGACAGTCGGGTCCTAATGCACCGACGAATAATTACACGGAGAAGTAGATAGATGCGACTGAGAGCATGCTGAGAGAAAGAGGGAGAGTCGGGGTAGAGGGATAAAAGGGAAAGGGAGAGATTTCATGGGAAATACTTTGGTTAGGAATAGAAAGAGGGGATGGGGTAATGATAGAGTGGGGATCGATGAGGCCGTACAGGTCTTTGGTAAAGGAAAGAAAGGCACACACAAAAAAAGGACCCCCAAATTATGCTCTTCTACCCGTCCCCCCGTCAGAAATATTAGACGAAGACAAAAAAAAGAGGGACCTTAAGATATATTTCATTTTAATCATGAACAAAATGCTATTCAATTTTGCCGCCGCCCCCCCCCCTTGCAAAAGAAAACGCCCGAATCCGCCACTGCCTGTGAGAGCATTATGTATATGTATCAAGGATTTACGCTCCAAGCATAATGCCATGGTCTTTGCGTGTGGGATTTTTCCATTAAATTATTGTTAAGTGCACATTTTATAAAGGCTCTTTCCTTCAAATGTTAAAGTCACCGAGTTGACGTAGACTACAAGGTGATTGATGTAATACGTCCATCGGATTCAAGTTGAACAGTATTAAGTGAAATCTAAATGAAATTTAACGAAATGACAACAAAAAGGTTATCAAGGAGCGAAACATAGGTTATTTTAGGTGGAAATCATAATCCATAATATTTATAAAAAAATCATCCCCTCTCCCTCTCCCTTCTGCCACCCCCGTTCTCTCTCTCTCTCTCTCTCTCTCCCTCTCTCTTGCTTTCTCTTTCTCTCTTTCTCTTCTCTTTCTCTCTCTCTCCCCTTCGTCCATCCCTCCCTCTCTCCCTTTCAATGTTTTATCTCTTTTCCTTCCTTCCTTCCTGTACCAATCGACCTTTTTCTCCTCAGAGAGAAGAATAAAACAATGTATTGTTCATGTACATGTTCTTAGTTGGGCAATTTTCTATATATATTTTTCGTGACAATATTTTGCTGAGAAATCACTATAAACTACATACATTTCGTCCGCTCGGCAACTGCATATCATGCAGCACTTCCACGTTTCGTTGACAGTCTGCCTTATGCTAATCTAAGTCATATATTATGCTAAACAATAACTCGTCTGTCTATAATAATCGTCCAATCTTCTCCTCATAAAATATAGATGAGTTTATTAAGATGGATATCCAAGACGAGAAATACTGTAACATATGCCCCTTAACATTACACGTCTAATTAAGGTCGCGTCCTCGCAACATATATTACAATTTGTGTCCTTTATGGTATTGTATCCCTTTGCACACCCCAATAAAACTAATGATAACGATTACGATTATAATAATAATCGTAATAATACATATAATGTTTATAATCAAGGTAATGATAATAATAATCGTAAACATTAATAGAAAGAGGATAATAATAACGATAATAATAGTAATAATAATAACACTAATAATATTTCTATAAAAATGGAGATGTTAAATTAATAATTAAAATAGTATTACAAATGTAGTACAAATGATAATGATAATACTAACAATGTTATAATTGTATGACTACAATGGAGTATTTAAGAAAATACCGTTTAACAACTTCGATCCAAATACAAGATCTGAAACTCAGTATTCATGGAATAATCAACCATTTTATATTCTTTGTTTGAGTTCAGGAGAGTTGCCAAATATTTGCGTTGATAAGAGGCGCCATAATTATTTGTAACAAAATCAATTAATGAAAAATCTGTTTCATATCTAATTATTGTGTTATTGTTAAAAGAAATCCGTGAAATTAAATATATCTTACCGATTGATGTTGTCCCCAAAATCGGGTTTGTCTTCGGTATACAAACCCATTTGCTCACATAAATTGTCACTTCAACAGAATATACATGTACATGTATGTAACATAATATGACCGGAATTTAAGTTGGTAAATTGCATTGCTGATTATTGCCAAATTGTGTGACGTTTGAAAAGAGCGTAAAATAGGTTTGAATTGGAATGAGAGCAGGCATTTTCAGATTAAAGCTCACGTATAATAATGACAAGAAAAAGAAGTCTTAGGCGGCCTGATGTCTCCCAAAAACGTTGAATATTTTATCTACATGTATGCTCAAAAGCTTAATTTCAATAAGCCATGTCTTTTTTTGAGCAACCATTGAACCATTGCGTCATCTGTCTGTCCACCAAATCATGAGCTACACCAGAAACCTTAATTCGCATCAATATTAATCCACCCTTCTAGGTAATACCATTATAAAAAAATAATCCAATGTGTTTTTGCCAGTGTTGCTACTTAAAAGGACCCCCCCCCCCTTCCCCGTAGGCCAAGGTCGAATAGTGACACGTATAAATTTCCCTGGAGAAATTAGTAAATTGCTTGATATTCGCCTTGAACCAGAAACCTCAATTGGCCTAGTCGATGATTCCTTATACGTCGTAACTGTTTTCTAAGATGTATCGTTATTTTACACAAGCTAGACTTGTTACATTTATATTGACTTGGCCACTTGGGTTAATATGCGATGCGCAGGTTTCTTATTAGAAGGATAACTGTTTCATTTTCTGTCTGTCAGCCAAATTATATCCTAAACCGGAAAGTTTCCTGTCTTTAAAAGGCTTTAAAAAAGAAAAAATTGTCGGAAAAAAAGTAACATGGACTTCGTTCTTGTTTCATTTTTACTCAGAATTATAGGCGATGCAGTTTACAGTGTTTCGTGAAGTAAAATTATAGCTGTGGTAGAATCCTGGTGAAAACTCATTTTGGTGGAACCTTTTCTAAATCGAATGCAATGGAACAAAAATGGCTTATTGTTTTTTCTAACAGAGATTTGATTTCTAACATGACTAAATCAATACGAATTGCAAATTAGTAGATAGGTATGATGTGAGTTTAGCACTGTTTATCACTTGCCTCATACCATATTAGCTGCATTCTTAACGCCTTAAATCGTGTGTCTATTACTCTTAATTTGCTTAGTCAAATATTTTTTTCAAAATGTTTAAGATATACCAAACAAGTGCATTTGAATGATAAAAGTGATTTCTTTTTTCATTGATATGGAATGGCGACTACCCCTTGGGCTCTCGCAAACTTTGTCAAATCAATTTGGGAACAGAGCCTCTTCTTTTTCTTTGTGTAAGCGGGTGGAATTTCAGAGCAATGGAACCTAATATGCAGATCTATGTGTATTCAGTTGAATTTTTTAATTGAATTCATTCATTTTGATGGAACTTTTCCTACATCGAATGCAATGGAGAAAAAAAAATCTAACAAAGTTTTGATTCCTAACATTCTAAATCAATACGAACTGCAAAATAGTAGAAACGTTTCATGTGAGCTAGCAAAATGAGTTTTACCTTCAAGTCTGGCTGATGGAACTGGTGCAAAATCGCCATGCTGTGCGTATAGCTTTTCTATTAGTGCATTGATTCAAAATGGCGGCGAAGCTTTACATGAATCGATAGGACCGAAATATAAATACGTTTAGGAGGATGGTCTGATGTTGTGAAAACAACATTAAAGAAAACATCTGTAATTTACTTCATTTCAAGTCAATGCTTTTTCGTCATTCATTCGTGAATATTTCGTACAATAATACATAAGCATATTTATAGACAATGGGCAATAAAGATATTCAACCAATATGTTTGACTACACATAAAAAATTGCTATGTTCATTCTTAAAATGTAATAAATTCAGAATAAATTAGGAGTAGAAAATATTCGGTACATGATGTTGAATTTCATATAAATGCGGTAATATATATTCTATAAGTATTTTCAATCTTTTTGTAGTTTTAATGCTATTTCAGTATGCGAGTAAACTGTTGTACAGAGATTTGTACTGTAAAGTAACACAATCAATTCTGTGTATTGTCGTCATTTTACAGAATCTTTTGTGTGTAAAACCAATCATTTCTGTATTGTTCAGCCTTGCATACTAATGAAAATCATTATTTTATGAGAAATTCGCCCTACATTAAAACAAAAGATTGAACCCCATAAGTGACCCCCTGCTGTTCATGCAATCAGGGTCCCGCCTGCCGAGACCTGGCTTTCTGTAACATGGTTGCCCAATTTTCGCAGGAGGACTTGCAAAGAAAAGAAATGAATTTAACGAGATGGATTTTCAGGGAGATGGGGTTTGGGAATGTGACGAGAGGAAATTACTGCTTATGAGCCGTGACGGGCAACGAGAAAAACGTCATTCCTCTCATCATGGCCGCCATCATGTGATCGGTTCGGGCAGGCGAGCGCTGCATAATGTGCCACAGCGTGTAAACTGTGCTACAGATATAATGGCAACACCTACCGGCATGTTGAAACAATTTTACGCGGTTTACTTGACTTGTGTGGAAAAAGACTTAAGGAATTCAACACTACGCTCATTTCTATAAAAAAAATTATTGGATTTGTGTAAATTGTTGATCTTTTATTAAAACCTATAATCAGGTGTCCCGTCTTATAGTGGAATTTCCATGGGAAGTTGTATTTGTTTAACAAAAAGACGTTTAGGCTTTAAGGCCTATTTTCTGTTCAATTTGTAACAAAAAATATTAAATTAAATGTAATATTCCAATGCACAGCCACTCCTCTGCGCATGTGAATAAAATACTGCTTGAGTATTAAATTGACCTGATACAAATAACTGGTCGTTTGTGAGAGATTTTCTGAAAGTAAAATTGTGAAAAATGTATTATATTTCTATAAAAGATTTGAATTGCACACTAAAGGAATATACGTTCCAAACATTCTAATGTTAATAATCATTTACGAAGAAGAGTTTTCTCTTATTGTCATGATTGTAGATGCCTAGCGAACTTCTAGATCTTTGAATGATTTATTAAAATGTCTTGGGCCATAAAAATAAATTAATTCCAACTGATATGAACACCAATTTATCTGAAAGGAAAAAACAACACGAGAAAATTTGTTTATCTTTTTTATCTCTACAAAGAGACAACACTTTCAACAAAAAAGGGAGAGAGAAACATCTTTAACTAAGAATCTTCAATTCCGAGAGACCTTTAAAAAGGTCAACCATATCGCATGTAAGCATGGGTTTCTTCTGTTGAATTATTAATCTCGTATTCTAGTTTTCCTTGACCTAGTTTAAATCAGAAGAAAATTCACCTGCCCTTACTCCAGTTGAAATTGATGTACCTTCAGGGGATGTCGTTTTTCTTTTCTTATTTACGGAAAAAATATGTGATTATATAGGGTAGTTCGCTACCCGGCTTTTGCTCCGGCAACGATTACTCTGGGCTTTCTTTCATCAAAGATAAAGGATTAAGATCACAGTTGGCTTTAAGGTTGGGTTTTGGATACCTGTGTGGGCTAAGGCTAGGATTGGACCTAGGGGTGCGTTTAATCGACACTTTTTCACCCTAGAATCACGGTTCTCAAAGACGTTTCGTTTAAAACGCAATTCGTTCAAGCGATTTTTTCGTCGGTCGTAAAAATAAATGTGTTTAAAAACACAAACATGAAACGCTGAAAAAGATGCGTTTTGTATCATGATTCTGCAGAATCACGGTCGCTAAAATTCGATTGAACGAACGTAGTCTCAATCATGATTCTATCGTGGCCTGTTCCGGTTTGGGCAAAAACCGCGCGCCTGCTTTTCATGCAATTTGCGTTCACTATACCATGCTCTTTATCGTGGCCTGTTCCTTTATGTTATCATTTTCTCTTTCTGTCTTTCCTTATGTTATTCTTTGTTTCTTCCTTCTATTCTTATGTTATTCTTTGTTTTTTTCCTTCTATCACCTTCTCTTATGTTATTCTTTGTTTTTATAATTCTATCACTTTCTCTTATGTTATTCTTTGTTTTAATCATTCTATCACTTTCTCTTATGTTATTCTTTGTTTTAATCATTCTATCACTTTCTCTTTCTGTCTTTCCTTATGTAATTCTTTGTTTCTTCCTTCTATCACCTTCTCTTATGTTTTTCTTTGTTTTATTCATTATATCACTTTCTCTTATGTTAGTCTTTGTTTTTATAATTCTATCACTTTCTCTCTTGTTATTCTTTGTTTCTTCCTTCTATTCTTGTGTAATTCTTTGTTTTAAGCATTCTATCACTTTTTCTTATGTTATTCTTTGTTTCTTCCTTCTATCACCTTCTCTTATGTTTTTCTTTGTTTTAATCATTCTATCACTTTCTCCTATGTTATTCTTTGTTTTAATCATTCTATCAACTTTCTCTTTCTGTCTTTCCCTATGTTATTCTTTGTTTCTTCCTTCTATTCTTATGTTATTCTTTGTTTCTTCCTTCTATCACCTTCTCATTCTTTGTTTGATTATTGTGATCTATGCTCAAAACATCAGTCGACAGTCGGCTGTATATAAACAATTCCAGAAAGCGCGCGCCAAGGTTGACCTATACTTCCTGGGTCAAACTTGCGCAGTGGCTGGGCTCAAAATGAGCTAGAATCAGCATTGATGAAAAATCGCTTGATTGCAAACCCGCAGTGACCTTGTTTTTTGTAACGGCGGTTTGATTTGTGATTCATGTTTGTGATTCTAGCTTCGAAAACTCGATTGAACGCACCCTTAGATGCCCAAAACAAAAGAAACATACCACCCCCTACCTCAATTTTTTTAAAATGCTTAATTAGGACGCGTATTCAGAATGCACCTAAGTGTTAACGAGAAAGTTGAGTTCTGGGAAGAGTTGACAAATTATTTGTAAGCGTTATCACTGTTATTAGGCAAAACAAACTGTTGTATTGCTCTTTAGGTGGCAAAACATGGGTCGGTCGGTCTAAAAAAAATTTTTTTTTTTTTTTTTTTTTTTTCTCTCCCTCTTTGGGCTGATATTTCTCAGTTTTGCATGCTCAAATATTTTTTTCTCTAAAAACGGTACAAAAAATAACGTTTTTAAAAAGCCGACCGTAGATTTCTTTTTTTTTTTGGTCGGTCGCAAAGGGCAATACAACTTCATTTTTTGAAAGGCCTTATGCAATTTATGGAAGAACATCAGATAACAACTGTTCACTGAAAAGCATGGCTCTTCAATTGCCTTAATATTCTAAATATGCATACAAATCGGGACGGTTTTTTTATGCCACATGTTCGTGTCGTCCCATATACATATTTCAGTGTACAGTGCTTGTAACTTTACCAATAATACTTATATGCAAGATAATTAATCAGAGATAAATAGAGGTATAAACTAGCTCTAGATCGTAACAGAGAAATGACCTCAACAATGATAACCATTATAACTTACGTGACAATGAGATGTCTATACAACGCTGTATGGAAAATTATATTCCTTTACGATACAAAACAAAATCGTGCATTTCAATAACGATGTATGGTAACGTATGTCCTCAAATGATACATTGATCTGTAACCTTAATTCCTTCATTGATCATTTTCCTCACGCTTGTTTGTATGCGGGTAATTTTTGTAAGCAACACATTTCCAGGTCCCTTTGATAAACGTTCCTTCTAAAGTTACGAGCTATTTCCTTTTCTTTCATTTGCACCCCATCCCTCATGGGGTACATCTGTACCCCATCCCTCATTTTTGATAAATAAAACGTCTCTTGCATACGAAGAAAACAAGAAGTGATTTCATTGTACTCACAAAATATGATTGAAAAGACAATGATGGTGTCCTTACCGACTAGTACTGTAGTAATGGCTTTATTTCATTTACTGTGTCCCCTTGGGTACGCCCCGTATCAAGAATTACCAGGTTTTAGTGAGAAGGTGATCTGACCACAAGAGAAGATGCTTTTGATTGCGTATATGCGTTGAAAGATTATCTACTTATTACAGTCAGCGGTGACTGCGCTTTCTTAATGTATTGGATGGATGGAAGATATGTAAGTGCATCACGAAGATTGAATTGGTAAAAGTGATACGTTTGTTTCTACTGCAGCCAATGACCCGAACGGGATTGTTGTGAAAGCAAAGGGGTCGGGATGAAGGCATTCAATCGATAATAAGACGTTTTCTTATTCATACGAGAGATGGAAATAAATAACCCGGTGGCCTTTGTATCTATTCCTTACTCTCCTTCTCACGGGCCATGTATATTTATGGCATAAATTATTTCTCTAGAGATAGGGTATGGAGAGTGGCTTGCATAAGATCCCCACCAGAGCAAAGGCATTGGTGGAGTCAATGATTGTGAGCGATGCGGATGATCGGCGACGGCCATAGTCTCCCCTCTCTTAAATCACCCCTCTATCATTTCTAGAGCCTTTTTGTCTTGATGGAAATTTCACTTCTTTGTAAGCATTCTAATAGTGGTTGTGGCAAAGCATGTGTCCAACAATTGAGGGGCACTGGTGCCAGGGGGGGGGGGGGGGCAGTGAGCTGTCACCAGGCTGAGCCGATGTATGAATGCGAGAGATATGACATCGAGTAGGGAAGGATGTGGGTGGGATGGGGGTGTCTTGTCGTCTCCTTTTCATATTGCCTTCCCTCTCCCTTCCTATCCATGTTTCCTTTCTTACTTTAGTTCTTTACCCCTTTTCTCGTTATTCGATTGGGGGTCACATACCCCGCAGATACACGTATGCATAGCATAAATAGTGACTAACGTGGGGTTAGGTATGTATTCTGTAAACTTTGGGTCTTTTATCCTCTGATTTTACCCCCTAATGGAGGGGGGGGGGGGTAATAGAGCAAAAACTGACCCGTCTCGGTTTGTCCCAACTGATGGCACTGCATAATCCTCAACTAATATTTATAAGAGTATTATAACAGTTATACCTTGGTTTCAGTAATTATATACCTGTTACCTATATATCAGTTGACTCAATCACAGTCGTTTTATTTCCATTTTGCTCCCCCTTTCTCCCTCTGTTAAAAGTACCACCCAATCTACCCCATCCTATCCGACGTGTGTTTCTTCTATTTATTTCCCATTTGATATGTCTGAAATAGATACCTCAACTTGGCACTCGTATGTAAGCATTCAAGTAACACACACCTTGTAATGTGGACATGTATATATATATATACTGTTCTAAACGGAGACAGACGATGACCCCTTTCTACATGTGTCCTGTTTGTTTGGCATACGTTCCCGCCAATCTCGTGTTGCACGGAGGTGGCGAGTCTACGGTTCATTCGCACAGGAAGTCTCGGCGTTGATACAATGTGCATTAGTGGCGAGGTTCAATATACCAATGTTGCATTAGTGTGAATAATATCACACGGAGAAGCTACGTCGGAACACGGTGCTGTGATCGAAATATACATTTACACGCGGAAGTTTAAAGGAAGTGGAACGCTGTTGGAGTTTGTGGAACATTGTGAAACTAGATCCACGATAGATATGGACTACCTTTAAGCAGTATAATGCACTGCGGCAAGGATTTATTTAGCGATTTAAAACACGGTTCATGATTGATTCTTCATCGAATCACGAGCAACGCAAGTATTATAATCGCATCTGACAACAATTACAATTCTTAGTTACTTTATAGTTTGTCTTTTTTTGAAATGTTTCGTTGTCATCGCCTTCTCCTTGTCGTGCCACCTCTCTTTTACAAGTTGTAGTGTTGCAGAATATCGAATGTACTCGTCTTAGTGGAATCCAGGTAAAAGCTACCTTCGTTTGTCATGATGTGTAGACCTATTACTACAATAATCATTATACACTGATTTTATATATTGTAATATTTTTGACTAAATCAACTCATTAACATAATACTTTGGGCTTTCTTCCATTTACAACCAGTAATGCATTCGCTTATCGTATTGTCTTTTTCTTGCTATGTCTGTGTGATATAGTTCTGACAATTATGAGCGAATGTATTTTTTCATTCGGTGGGGGGGGGAGGGGGTGGGGGGGGGGGAGGGGGTGGGGGGGGGTAACACGATCGCAAAGGATTTCTGAAAATCACCCTAAGGCAAATTGGAATAGCTTCATCCATACAGTTAATTTCTTGATTGTCTTTGCGATTTGCATTGTAGATACATACACTGTGATCAGCATAGCCCGGTTGAACTTGAGGTTAAGCGCCATATTATGTGTTTTGAAGGAATTATGAATATGAGAGTGACTAACATATGGGCCGGTTGATATTTCTAAGAATTGAATGAGGTCAAGTGAGGTATTCATTGTTGAATAGTGAAATCATATCCATCCCCAGGGTACTCATCAAATACACGTGATTGCGCGATCTGAAAAGCCATCTGTTGTTGTGGCATCTCACCGTATAGCTTTTACCGTTCAGACAAGTAAGAGAATACTATGTTTCGAATGCGAACATAACAAGAAGTCGTCCACTGGCAGCCATACATTTGTGCTTGTTGTCGCAAAATAACCCATTTGGAAACCATTTAAATGTTAAATGAAAGTGCACTGTATAGTTCGAGAAAATAAAACGTAATGAAGATGTTCATATTATATTAGTTTACCAATGCAATATCTGTGTATACATAAAGGCGGATTTAAGTATTTGGGACATTATAATCGTTAACAGACCTATATGCGTGTTTTAAAAAGTTTTCGTTCATTTGGCAAATGGGGTATTTCGTCATGTTCGGTCTATTGTGGTGATGATATTATTATTATTCTTTTATCATTATTGTTATTACCATAACTATGAGATTAAAAAAAAAAATTGTTTCGTCAAACATTTCAACCACCTCACATCAAACTTTTCCAAATTAAGCATTCGGGTATGCTTTGGTTTGGGCTGGAGAAAAAAAAAGGGAAAAAAAAATCGCTTACATAAGTTAAGTACCCGTACGTGCTTTTCCGGTGCGCCATCATCCCCCACTCCGTGTGATAGTTGCGAAGCACGGCGTATTCGTTGACATGCTTTGCTTGCTCCACCGGGACTGCGCCCTGGGGCCGTCATAGTCAAATGACTCCATTCCGTTTCGATTTTCCCCTCTTCGCTTTCGATCTGGGATCGGGTCACGTCTATGTGATGGGGGTAGAAGAAAGTGAGCCACCGAGAGCTGGAGGTTGTCGAGGTCGGGGCTTGCCTCAGGGAAGTGTATTAGGCCCAGTTGTATTCGTGTGATGCGGTGTTCGACATGTTCTGACCTTACGCAATTCATGTGACATGTGGTTCACCTTTTCCGTGACTGAAGTTTGATGTGTTGGCTTGGGCTGGGGGTGGGTTTAAAAGAGAAAGTACAGTAGTGGACGGGAGGGGAATAGGTTGTCCTATTTCTCAGCTTCCTTCCCTGTAGAAAAATTGTCCACGCTCAAAATGAGATGTGAATGAACACGGTTCCCTTCTATTCGGGTTTTTAAAGTATACAATATCGTATGACATACATGTACTCTACAAAAATCAACCGGGATTTGAAATCACCACGCCTACTGCTGTTGCCAATAATGCTACTACTACTTCTACTCCTACTATTACTCTTACTACTTATACAAACCATTCTCGAAATTCTCGATAGATTTCTTTAAAACATGACTCATGTTTGAAAGAAATCGAGGACAAAATACAGCATGTGCTAGCCATACAAATCACACTCGGTATTCCGTTTTTTATTTTGATGTTGAACATTGTAGTATGACTGTATTTGAGTACCTTATGAATGTTGAATAGCGATATTATTCTGTCTAAATTTGCTCTGTGGAAGATCATATCAACTTTAGTCTGTGTCAATTCCTATACGTAGCACTTAGGATTGAGCTCGTTTTACGAATCAATTATGTTAGGACTTCCATTACCGTCACTGACTTCCTAATGGTAATTGATAATGTCATTTCACTATCCACTTCTTTGCTACAGATTCACCTACTCAGCAGCACGGGGCACTCAGATGCAGGGAGATTCACAGAACACAATCTGGGACAAGCTGGAAAGTAAAACAGCGCCAGCTATACGTCAGTGAGGAAAAGTTGTCAAAGTTTGAAGAGTTGCCTTCCCTCTAGACGTCACAGTCTCTTAGGTAATGAGACTTCAAATGTCGGGAATGCAGACGATATAATTGTCGTTTTGAATAGTTAGTCTGCCCCCTGCCGATGTGCTACCATTTTCTCTGACCGAGACAGACGTCCTAGGAAACAACGCCTTTAGCTTGAAGTAGCATACCCGTCTATTGTTACCAAATCGAACGATTTTCTGTGTAGTGAGCATCGAATAATTTGTTATCCTGAGTGAAATATCATCGTTGTTTGTTGCTAGACTGGTTTGCCAGACAGTAGCGAATGATCATCGAGAGAAAAAAAGCAAACACAGGAATATAATTGGTACGGAAAGAGACAAGCCATAACAATGACATTTGCAGTTGGATTCTTACAATAACAATGCAAGGTGATTGTAACAGCAAGAAGGGTGGGAACAACTGAGCCCACTTGTCAAAGGAGTCTTTTGACATTTTGGAGGTAACCGTCTTCATGTTTCGCTTGAAAGAATTCAATTATAATTACACTGAGATGATTAAGGATACGATCTCAACATGTGATGCATTTTGCCAGCTGACGGCGTGATATTTGCATTTACAGATGAGGGCTCATGCTTGTAATATTTCACTCCATATATTTGGATTAATTGGATCTTAAACACATGTAGCGTCAACGCGAATGTATTTTATCACGTTTTGAGGATACATTGGAATAAAATGATTTGTACAAGTGGATAATATTTTCATGGATAAAAGTTTCAATGGATGACATTTTCCGGGATAATTGCTTCCTGTATGACATTTTAATGGATATGACACCAAAGTTCTTCGTCGCTATAACATTTGAAGGACTTTCAAGATGAAAAGATCCAATGTTTTGTCTCGTACACATTGTTTGCGGGAGCATAGTGGTGTTGACTGAAGGGAAAGTGACCAGTTTATACTATAAGAACACCATTAGGTGTATGATATTTGCAGCGATGACCACACGTTGTCGACAGGGTCTCGGTTCTCTTCTCGTCTGCTGAGATGTCGTCTCCGATACTCATGGTTTCGCCAGCGTGTGAGGGCGCTCGACTGGAGTCATCGAGAGAGAGGGTGGACGTGGGCGCCCAATGCGACCCACCTAAAAGTCTGGTCGACAACGATGCCGTCAAGCCGACGACCAGGGACAAGGCGGCGAGCCCGCCGTCGTCGCCGGCTGTCTGGACGCCTCGCGATGATCACCAGCTCATCATCACGTCTGGCGGTGACAATGGTATGTCGCCCCCTAGTGGCGCGATCACTCCACTCGATCAGCACACAGCCGCTGCTGCCGCTCGTAGGAGAGAGGCATCGGCGAATAGCAGCAACTGCTCTGACGCCCAGAAAAGTATGGACTGTCATGGCCGTAGCGGCTGGGGTCGATACGGTGAACATGACAAGAGCCATACGTGTCCTGAAGAATACGAATTGGAACCCCGCGATGAGCTGCAGGACGCTTGCCCCCACACCGGGTTATTACGGCGACGAGAGAGTTTCCACGACGCTGTATCAACGGATTGTCCCCCTACTAGCACAGCAGCAGATACACAGGGTAGTAGTAATAGCAGCAGTGCGGTATCAACAGCTCAAACCAAACCTAGGCCGAGTCCTTTCACGCTCTCTGTGCCCGATGTGAGCCCGGTTGAACGGAGACTCAGTAATAATAACGAATTTGTAAACCTTGCTCATCGATCTGCCATCGTGAACGGGGCTATTCCCCGCTTCAGTCCCCTATCTCTCAAAGTGGGTCCTGACGGGAAGGAACCCGGACAAGTTGCCGATATGCGCGGCAACGGGAATCACGATCATACGGTGAAACCGAGTCATAATATCATGAGTGCGGCCGGTATGAAACGGAGGAAATCGAACCATAATAACACAAGTTATAGGCTTGGACTTCGGAAGACACTGTTTGAAAAAAGGAAGCGATTAAGCGATTATGCCCTACTTACGGCTGTTTTTGGAATCGTGATAATGATTCTGGAGACGGAATTATCGTGGTTCGTTTATGGCAAGGTAAGAAGAAAATCAGTTTATTTATTATTTATATAACATAAAGTACACACTCTGTACAAATAAGAACAGTAGCACTAAAACTAAATCGGCGCCAAATCATTAAAAAAATCGATATCAAAATGTAGACGCATTTTTTGCTTCAACGTAATTCCTCCCAATCAACTCATATCCATATGACAAATAAACATCCATTGTAAAAATCATAAAAACCCTACCACCAATTCCGAAATACGTAGTGCACATTTTATTCTTGTGGGTGCTGTAGAATGTGAATGCTGTTTAATGGTATGAAAGCATCTTATCTGACAATGGCGCCCATAATATGGCGCCATAAATCACATCCACTGTCATTGCGTTGAATATCTGAATGTGGGGGAAACGTAATGACTGCTGTTAATGACGATATCTGCTTGCATTAGAAGAGGAGGAGTATATATATATATATAACGAATATATGTGTTGACCTACATCGTAAAATGCAATTACCTGCAGTAGTTATAAGCACCTGCTCTTAAACGCATTTCAAAACTGCACTGTTTAAAACTGACATACAAAACGAGTAATATGCATGCAGCTTAAACACAATTATGATTATAATACTGTACGTTGATATAGCCCTACTGAATTAAAAAAAAAAATGAAGTTCATGAAATAACAGAAATGGTTGGTGCATGTTTATTCATGATTTTAATTTAGTATGGATAATGAGTACATGTAAAACGTATCTTAACATGTTGCAGTACAATATTGTATATGAAGAAATCAACGGAGTGATTTTTAAATGTTTGTGAAGTCCTATCATGTAAATGTACATCAAATGCACTTACTCAGTGTATACTACCCGCTCATAAAAATAACGCACCGATTCGATTACTATTTGCGGTGGTATAATTTGGAGTGGTGAAATTATCGACTCCTTGGTATGCTCATGAGTAAAACACACAATAATTAAACGTGCATATTGCTTATTGTTTATAATTTAAAAGGTCACCGTGTATATTGACCACGGGGCATACTGGGTACACAGGGAAATTAGCATACGCATGCGACACACATACTCTCCTAATTAGTGTCATACTCATATTATGTAGTTTATTTTAACTCGCTCGTACATGTCATAAAAATATAAATGGAATTTCGTGGAATTATTGATTGGGGGAACCACTTAACGTATACATTATAGTATCGGATGTACAATATGAACCTGTGTTTACATCATAGGAAACATCCAAGAGGTGCACATGCATTATTATTTTGCAGCATCAGCGAAGAGATGATGTACTTGGCATGTAGATTTAAAACTGTGCACTGATCATTGCATGATATGTAAAAGTTCCATGTGCGTGGAGTATGCATGCTACCTTTTAAACATACGGGCGTGCATTCGATCTCCCTAGTATTAAACGGCGGCCACCCCGAATGCATTACCTGCTCATTTCGCACTTTGTCACTAGATATCAACTCCTATTCGCTATATCACAGACATGCACCCACCACAAAAGAACTAGAATTAATAGGACATGTGAAGGTATACAAAGTTTCAATTACAATGTAGGGTGGGCTGCATAAAATATATTTTGAGAGAATACTGTAGAGTCAGACCATGGTCAGACACGACGGCCCGAATTCACAAAGCAAGGTTTGAGCTCAGACCGGGTTTGAGCTCAAACCTCCTTTTGTTTCGCCAAACCTCCTTTTGTTATTTACAAACCAGAGCTCAAACCTTGCTTTGTGAATTCGGGCCGACGGGTTCACTGTAAATGTTTCGGGTCAATGGTCTTAGAAGATTAGCTGACGGGGGCAGAGATTGAGTAGGTTTATTGAAAGGCTATTTAAGTACCCCCTAAATAAAGCCCTTCTTTCGGAAATACACAAAGGAGTGAAAGGGTTCTGGTTGTGCGCAGACCCTCTGTACATAGCGAAGCAGCTATATTGGGTACATCAGACGGTCTACTACAGTATTTAGAGAGGGGGAGAGATGTAAATCATTATCCTGGAAAGTAAACGGGAAAATCTCCCCTCAAAACACACAACAACGCTGGTATGGAGATGGAGAAGGAACGACTAAATGTGTGATTTCAAATACAATTTTTTGGTGGATCAGTTATTTCTCAAGAACATAATACTGCCATATTAGACGTTAGATAAGAAAAAAAATCATCTGAATGAAATTCATTTCTTCTACCACACCATTACCATATCCATATCATGTAAATGCATGTGGTACACAAGCATATGAACATTTCTACTTAGTATTCGCAATATGCCATGGTAGTGTGTCGCATGTAAAATTGTAAATAGATCCCTAGTCGTAATCCATAATGACACTCATTAGCACAGGTGCATGCAGGCTCTCAATTAACCTGCATGTATATCATAAAATATTATCATAGCTATACACAATACGGGATAGGAACTACATAATATTGCATCGTCACGAGAAGTATATTATCGTATACATGACATTACGCTTCCAAGAAATTATTCATACTAGTGCCTTTGCTGTCTGCAATGTGAATAAGGAGGTCATTGCAAGTGCTAAGACGTAGTGTGTTATAAGCTAAGCAATATGTCGCCGGCGTGAAAACAGGCTGTAATCACACCGTCGTCATAAGCATTTCGATAGCTACATGTATGCACGGGCTATATGCACGGGCTATAAATGTACATGCTTTATGCATGTGTAGATTTGTACTTATGTACAGACATGCACTTAGCTTGATGAAGCAGTGTTATGACTCATTGATGATTTGCTGTTTTTTTTTCATTTGTCCTTCTAAAAAACAATAACGCCAATCCTGCTTTGTACAGGGATATGCTTACTGAACAAGCAGAATGGCAGTCTCTCTCTCTCTCTCTCTCATTTTCTCTCGTTCGTTTGACGACAGATCTCATGCATGACAAATAAATATGACAACAACTATAAGGCTCGAGTCGCTCCTGCATGAGCATGTATGTTTTTTGTGAGTTCCATTATTACTACAATCGGAAACATAACCATAAGCACCCCTTCCACCCATTCTCTATGTTTCGAGCTCCAAGCATAACTTTCATCAATATCCCTGCCAAACTTGTGAATTCGTGAAATCGTTTATTTAACAATTAACACCTTATCCGGTCAATTAATTTGATAAAGCACGCCCAGTCGAAAAAGTTATTCGACTTTCGTCATTTTAAAGCAAGTTGACTTGCTACATGTGAATAATCATGTAGACGTTATCATCATAAAGCTACTCGAGAATGAATATTACAACACGTATACGATTTTTTAAAATTCTGCCTAGTCGATGTAAATGTGCCACACAATATAGAGTCGTTTTCCTCCATATCATTCGCGACCGAATAGAAATGCCATGCTTGCATCTCCCATTTCCACTGTAGAGACATAGTCAATAATGTAATTGAAGGAAACGTCGCATAATAGTTATTCCATTCTTTACACATGCTATAAAATCCTGCACGTCGAATGAAGATATTAAATGTCAAATACATTATGCCTATGAAGCGAAACCTATAATGCAATGGCTACATGCATATCATGTATGGGGATTCGCAATGTCTGCATGCAGAGGCGACACACGAATTCGTTCGTATAGAATGTCTTTAGCCTTACACTGCTGTTAAATTCCTAAAAGCACGCTGTAAAGACTAAATGTAAGATGGGAAATTTTGTCGTATAACACTGATAAATATTGCATTAAATATCTCTTGTATGCTTTAAATTCTTCACATAATAAATTCTAAAAAATAAAGTGTTGGATTCAATGCTATAAAGGTTGAATCAACCATTCTAAGATCAGACCATTCTAATTACTGGGCCCGTTTATTGTATGATTTAACATCTAAGTTGTTAAAGTATACACGTCCAATCTTGCCTGGAATTAAGCTATGTTCCCCCTGTAATCTGTTCATCTCAATAATTACATAATGTGTTACTATAGACGTATCAAATCGAGGTCCTTTCTAACAGAAATTATCTGATTCGTCGGCTTAGGAAGGTATTAACGAGATATTTAAGTGCTGTTTAAAAGATATCTCCCTTTAAGCAATGGGGGTAGACTGACTGTTTAGGTTTTGAAATAATGAAAAATGGATTATCTCAAACTTCATGTAATCATGTACTACACACCGAAATCGGTAAATGGAACTACAAACACATGTCGTAGAGCTTGGTGCAAAATTTTGCAGACATATCTCGTTGTATATTCTTAAAAGAGGGGACTCACAGAGCATTCCTTTTCAAAGGGACGTTTCTACTTTATTAAAGATATTCTTACTGACTGAAATTAAACGAATGAGAAAGCTCGCATATTATTATACCATCACTCGGTTTTCAATTTAAAGGGAGGTATCAGGACGTGCTTTAGTGGGTTAGAAAGATCCAATCGGAGCTACAGAAATTTTTAAAATCTCTGTTAGCAACACACATTGAAGAAAGAAGAAAGAACATGAGGATCTCCACCAATAAAAGCCTACATGTTCTATTTACAGAAATATCACGGGTTACTGACAAGTACCCGTTTAACTACATGATTCAATTTTCAAGATATTTGTTTATTTTCAACTTGTTCTATTTTCCGAAGTACTCCGGAACAGACTTCTAATGTTCTACCCTCCTAATAAATACACACAGCGAGGTGACATTTCAATATCTACTTGAGTATTTAATCGGGGTCAAAAGGCTTCGCGTTATTCATATTTCAGACCAGTATTGAGTTACAAAGTGACTTGACTTGATGGCAAGTTCTTTTCATTTTAGTCTATCGTTGTAGACGGTAGGCATATCTTTAACACCACTAGCCCGCCAAAAACATAATATATCTTCCAAACCAATGGAAGCACTTAAAATGAAAAGTAGTATTCGAACGGTTGATGTTCTTTTGTAAGAATTTAAATTGTTCGAATGGCGTTGACACTCTACCATATGCAGCCTCCATTAGTCTATTGACATACCAACATTATTGGGAAAGCACGTGTGGTAATGCATCATAATTATGACGTATTCTGGCCTTAGCAAGCGAGCGAGCTGGCTGCCAAACAACAAACGGCAACACTGGACATGTAGTAATGTACATAGACTGCATACGGCATAAACAGGCGCCATATTTGTATTTCTTCGTGCGAAGGATGCATCCACAGTTCAGGTGCCAATGCAAACAGATGGTGTAGCTTTTTTTAACAATACTTGTTGGACCGGAACAACATATTTCATTGTTCTCAATGAACTATATATGGCAGTTCCCGAATATTGTGTTTTTATGTACTTTATTTTCTCAAGTAGACATGTTTTTATTACCCGCGTCGAGGTTCTATAAAAACCAGGCAGGTCGATTTTTATATGTATTTATTTGTTAAAATGGTGGCTCCGAAATGTTTCCCGTGAATCAATACGAGTCAACTCACTGTCGCTCTTTTATTAGTGACGTACCCTGTGTTCAAGGTCTTGAAGATGTTTGACGTTCATTTCATACAGTTGCATACCGCACCTGTGATGTACCATAAAATGCAATTAGAATACATGCATGCACCGAACTAACCCACCATGTCCTAAGTAAACAGTGAAGTGTAAGAACATCTTTACAAAGCATTCCATAAAGCACTTACCGTATTTCTAATTCGTTTGAGAATTTAAATTAGGTTATATCAATTTAATACAGTACGGTTACAATATTTAGTCACGAACACAAACACCTCTTTGTTTGTTCATAAATAGCCTATTTCATTGTTTCGTAGACATCATTAGATTGACAATGTAGTGTAGAAAGGGGGTGGTTGAGTTATGACGGTAAGCTAATGTTTTGAAATCATAACTAACTAGCGAGTTTGTTTCACTTCTCTTCCTTAAGAGATTAATGAGTGTTGTCGTTATTCTTTTCGTTGATTACCATGTTTTGCCGTAGGTTATACAGGATTCATTATTCAGAATCGCTTAATACTACTTTACGATCTATAGTAGATAATCTACCCTATGATATCTTCGCGTGCGTGCTGCATGTATAGTTTGTTTTAACATTATTTTGTCGAAACTGAAGCAAATCAATATACAATGATTCACCTTTCATCATCATTGTGGTCTAAATGCCTTGCATCATAAGGATGCCTATACCTATTTACTAAAGCTATTTATTAAACGTACGACTGAGACCCTTTTCATATTGAATGATGTGAAATTATATGTGCATTAGTTTCTATAATCGTTACAAAGGAAAAATTATCTTTTTATTCAAAGAAAGAAGAGATGGATAGATAGTCATAATACGAAAACTGCGTTTTCGTGAAGGTTTTCGTTAAGAAGCTGAACAAAATGAAGAAGGGATAGATGAAAATGCAGATGGGCCTCTCTTCTCGGTATTGTATAGATAGCTAACGATTATTTGTTTTTTATCCATGAGCGTGGGACTGGAAGTAGAATAGCAAAAGGTCATGCCAATTAAACTGGCATCATGAGTCAGACGTTCATGTTTGACTGTCCGTTGCCTCTCACAATCATGTACAACTAGACGCCATCATCACCAGGGCCTCCTTTAAAGGGGTCATTCAAACATTAAAAGTTTGGTAGCGATGCACGTGGCAAATGCAATAATGTGCAACGCAATACAAATCATTAACCCTTATTTGAAATAAAAAATGGCCAGGGTTAAAACATTACTAGTTAATAATTCTATGTGAGGTACAATCGAGACAGACTTTTATGATAATGCATACAATCTTAACCTGTTTTTCAAATGAAATGGACGGATTTGCAAACACTTCGAGATAAAGAACTCAAATGTTGTGAAGTACAGTGTCTTTACTTTTTGATGTGTCAATGCTTATACATAACATATTGGATTATGAGAACATTGAAGTGACCTATGGGTTATGAGGAATTCACAGAGTTATGATACTGTTAAAGAGATGAGCAATAAATAGTAATTGATGCTTGTTATTGGACAAACATTACTCTGAAATATTTTGGCTGCAGAAATCAAGGAAATAAATGCTTCTTTTCCCAAACAATTCATAATATGCAGAAAATTACGATGAAAATTTCGATTTCGATTTCAATCGAGGGTAATAAAATGCCCCTAGATTAGTAAAAACAAAACTATGGCAAAAAAACCAAATGCTCTGTCTGGCCAAAACATCTGAACAATTAAATGACACAAATGTCGACAAATTTACATTTCTCCCCAAATATATGTAATATCTTCACAAGACTGCCAAAAGACACTCTTCCGCAGAATCGAACGATATTTCACAAACTCTAGAAGTAAGGGATAGCTGCAAAGGCAATTTTGTTAAAACTTAAGTCGAATAAAAAGGAAGGAAAACATATTATTGTTTGTCAGTCGTATACCCGAATGCCCACGCTATTTACATACATGTAGCTATTACGGTGGTATTCAGGTAATGTGGTTTTCAGCAGGTTTTTAATTTGTTGTTTTATTTTAAAATTTCTACTATTCAAACAACTTGGTGGTATGATTTACATGCATATTTTCATCACAAAAAAATATTGGAATAACTTTTAGACCTATGAATTAATTACTGTTAAAATATTGTTTTATCATGAATACCAAAATAGAAACAAATAAAAACGCTCAGTTCATTTTACTAAAGAGGACTCTCTGATTGTTCAGTTTTATTGTACACTTTTTTATACATGTAAACAGGATTATTTCACTGGTCTTTTCCTTAGTAATGTTGCAGAAAATGTAGGCCTAAAAGAACCAACATGCAAAACTGTATTATCCCTTGAAACCGTTTAACCATGTGTATTATTTAAGCCATTAGACATGTACAAAAGTGAAATGTCATTGTTAAAAGTATAAACAATGGTAGTTATTTGAAAGGAAAGTTGACAGGGAAACAAGTTCAAAGCCTTGTTCATGACTTTTACCCACGTTTTTTCTATACATTTCGAATAAACGAAATTCAAAGCGTATATGAGTTCGGTACGAAAAAAGAGCAGAGTTATTTGACAAGTGGGTTTACAACAATAACACACTCTTTTCCTGTATTTCATGTGAATATTGACGAAATGAATGACGTCATACAGGCAAATTTTGATCAAGTCAAGTACCCGTTGCCTAGCAACAATCCTTTAAGTAGCTTGAGTTTAGAATGGGTATACGGGTGCATGGGAAATGAAGGCGGAAAACAAAATCGTGACTCCATGAAATACATCAAATATAACTGTACCGAAGCTTTACCTCTGGAACTGTATTTTAAGGCTGATAAATAAATTCATCTGCAAAAGAATTGAGGAGATGAAGAACGAAAGAAAACGATTTCGGGTCATTTGCATTTAGATTAAAATCCTGTTTAAATATATCCGAAAGTAAAGGAGAAAAGAACCCACCCCACCCCTCCTAAAGAATGAAAATAACCTAATATACATAGAATAATTGATATAAATGCCAATGTGTATCCACGTTTGGAATGGCATGATGCCTTCCCCGCCCTTGTGACGAATATTTTGATCAAAGCTAATTCCATCTGATTTTACCTTCATAGCATAATCTTCTCCATGTACTAATAATGAACTTTGTTTCAATGAGGCAGCGTAGTTCTGCCAATCAAAATTAAAAAGAGATGAAATATATACATACATGTATATCCTTACGATTTCTGATGAGAAGGCCCTACCTAGTATATGTCCTATGAAACCTCGTTCCATTTGCAATGTCGAGAATTAATTGTACCCACACTGTTGCCCATAAAAGTGGATTAAAAATAAATAAAATTGTAACCTCTTTTTATGAAGTGATTGTTAGAATAATGTTTATTCTTGATAGCTAAAGTTTCTTTCTTCTCAGAACTTTGTCGGCCAATCTAAAGAGGCATAGAGAATTAGAGATTTATCAACAGTAACCATATTGCCACAATCGTTTTCCGAAAAGAAGTAACTTAAAATCAAGTTTGTAGTCTCCTATCTCTTACATGTATGAAAATAGTTGCAATTAAAGGGAAAGTCCACCCCAGGATTTTTTTTAGCTGACGATAAAGACCTAATAATACCATGAAGAATGATACAAGTCTCATTAAAATCCATGATCACATAACGAAGATATATCGACTTTTTTATCGAAAATCAGCCGCCCCCCCCAAATGCAAATGCGTTACATGGGCAAAAAACGATCGCCAAAAAATAACCGATAGTATCGAAATTGTGACGTATGTTGCGAGCTGCCTTCTTATTTCGCAGACATTCGCTTTCGCTCGCGGTACACTGTTATCGCACTGACACGACGAATCATGAATGAAAGTGAAAGCGAAAGTGAATGTCTCCGAAATAAGAAGGCAGCTCGCAACATACGTCACAATCGTTTCATGCCCATGTAACGCATTTGCATTTGGGGGGCGGCTGATTTTCGATAAAAAAGTCGATATATCTTCGTTATGTGATCATGGATTTTAATGAGACTTGTATCATTCTTCATGGTATTATTAGGTCTATATCGTCAGCTAAAGAAAATCCTGGGGTGGACTATCCCTTTAATATCGACTCTTTATAAGACGGGGCCCATATGGACATAGAGTCAGAGAAAACAACACTTCGTATTTTCCTCATGTGCAATATGTTGAATTGTTTATATACATCTACTGTTCTTGTGTCACACTTGTGATTAGCACACTACCCAGACGCCAATTTTAATAGTTTTTAATACTTATTATATCATCTGAATGGAATTTGTATTGCATTTTATTGCACTTTTCCTTATGTTACAGTTAATTGAGTTCACGTATTTGTATACATTTTATCTATCTATGACAATTATTCTCTCAGTAACAAAACAGAAGGTCTTTATTTCTTCGTTTTTTCTCATAAAGGGTCAATCTATTTTGAATTACTTTATTTTTCAGTACACTCATCTGACATGCTAGCAATATACTGTTTTTGTATTTTGATTTTTTTTTTGTGCTACTGCTTTGATGTTGTGATGTAAACATTTATTTATTTTCATATATTGTTTCCAATTTGTTATGTTTTTGTAAATATCGCCCATGTGTGCAAACTGGCTAGGCAGTACATCTTCAAATAGATCCCAAGAGACGCTTAATTTAAACAAAAATCGACAAACATTAATTACATGTATGTTCAATTTTAATATCCTTTCATCCTTGGGCAAATAACCTTCATATTTTCTCCAACTAATTGTTAGTTGAGCTGTTTATACCACTCTATTCATTTTATGTCTTTTGGCATTTTGATGTGAAAAGTAAACTAGAAAAAGTGGTGAGGAAGAAATAATTTGCCCTGGATCTAGAGGAAGTCAAGTTTGAGTCTAAGGTGAATGTAATTGGAATTATTTTCCATAGGGTTTTGGAGATGAAAGATGAGAGAGCATCGAAGAGGTTTATTTAGTAAACATTGAGCTCGTAATATGATCGGTGATTAATCATTAGATGTGACTGTTGACAGTAATTAATACATGCCCTATGGTATGTGCGCCGCCATTTTGTTTTAAGTATCCGTATGCTGTCACGCATACATACACACCCACACGCCGCGCACTGATCAACAGCACACACACACACACAAACAAATACCACCGACGTATGCTTGTTTTATATCATCCCCTATACCGGTCATGTATGTAAAATGTACACGAAATACATAAACATGTATAGATTGTCGTAGAGCGGGTAAGCGGAGACGAAGATATGAATTGCGTATAGGGGTTATTGACTTAACGATGAAATCAATTTTTTCTGAGCAATTTGTCAGGAAGAATATTGTTGATTCCCTGGAAAACGAGGATATTTGTTCCAGTGACGCAAACTGAGTTTGAATTGAAGATCCTTTTCGAACAGATGTCTTTTTTCCATCTGGTTTAAATTTGCAAGTAAACTTTCGAACTTGCTTTCTTCAGCAGAGGAGAAGAAGGCTGTTATTTTTGTTAATGTAATATTACAAATAAAGTGAATGGGAACGTGAATGTAATTATTCACTTATTTAATTACATACATAATACATATAAGTAAGTGTTTTGTTTGTTTTCTGTAATGATATTCATACCTACAGATCCTTCGTAAAGACATTTCATCTTATTATATGAAATTAAAACAGTATCTCAAAACAATGAATGCGAGATATAAACCCTGGGATACCTCTTTTACTTTTATGCAAATGAAAACGTCAAAGGTATCTCTTATAACAGTTTTGAAAACGTATATTTCCACCACCAGAGGCACGTTTAATCCCGGTTGGTTCCTCATCTAAAGTCCATTAGAAGATAGAATGCATTCATTATGGTTCCACGATGCATTTCCATTGCCTTTCTCTCGCTCATAAGGAGAAAATAAATTCATCCGTCAACGAACCATTCGCTATAATACCTCGACGATAGGCCCCCGTTCAGCCTGTAGCTCTACTCCAGCAGTGACATTTTAAAAGCTAAACCATCGCACTGCGCCTCGCTCATCTTACCAGGTATCTCCTCATATCTCTTCCCCACCTCTCGCACTCCTTCACTGCAATTACGTTCTTCAAAATTCAAAAGCCATGAATATTTTACCAATTTCATTCGACTCAAACCGTAATGCATGCGTCTCATTCCACACTTGTTTATTGATTAGCCGCATAACTATAGCCTTATACCGCACACAATGCATAAACCACTATATTAACATGGCATATGTTGCGGCCAGCGCGACCCAAAGTGCACATAAACTTTCCTTTTAACTATGTATCAAGTTTTACAAATCTGAGATGCAGGGCCCTACGTGTTATCAGTGTCTGTGATATTGAAGCCCTCAACAAAATTGCGCTTCAAAATAATCACGAAGTGCCTCAAAACAGTAAAAATCTTCGAGTGACCGGTTTTTACCATACTCATTACGCCTAATAGACTGTAGTGTATATCTTGATAAATAGACGATTGGCTTGTAAAAGCCATGGGATTCCTGACTGACCTAAATGTTTATAATTATGATTGCAGCATGAGCTAAATCCAGGATTTTGTTTAGAATCTGAGACAAACATACCCAATCCCTTTAATCCCTAAGCCCGACTTATCCCGTTCTTTCTGTTCGCGCATGAGTAATTTCATGTCAAGAAAAGGAATATCCGCATGATGTACCCAATTTCAAGCCCAGTGTATTCATGTTTGTCCTCTCGATTCCTGAAGGAAAACAAATCGATAGGCAATTATGGACACTTTCTACCCCGTCATGCCTGTGATAGCCTGCATTTTTCATTTCTTTGTAGAAGCAAATTGTCTTCCAATTATCGAGGACGACGTCATATTAAAAACTAGTTTATCAGTGAACTCGTTCATTGTTCAGAGAGTCATATTGTATTCTATCAAACACTTTCATAATCAATTTTATCGATTTCCCTTTCGATTTTACACGTAATTGGATACTTACGTCTTTCAACAATTCCGAACGCGTTCCCCTTACAAGTTCAAATGGTGGTCATTTTTTTAAACATTGTACTTGCCAAAAATTTACCATAGTGATTACTTCTAACCGTTCGGAAAATAATGAAGAAGATAAAAATGGTTAAAATATTTTGATATTTAAAGGCCCTAGACCAATCCCAGTGACATATTATTGTGTATGATTAAACAAATAAATAACACGCGGTGTTACCGTGCGCTTTTCCATTTCACTCTTTCAGCTCTCTCAGCTCTCTCTCTCTCTTTTTTTCCCTCTCATTTCCTATCTCCACCTCTCTTTGAAATGTTAAAAATAGGCACAATGTAATTACATCAACGGTTAATAATGTGCTTATTTTTGTAAAGTGTATATGTGGAGCTACGTCAGACACAAATATAAGGGAATGAAGGTGCCTTTTTCAAAGTCTGAACTTTTGCAGTGGCGCAATGCATATCGAATGTGTTTAATGCGAGTGTGTGTGTGTGCGCGCATGAGTGGGTGCATCTCATGGTGCGTATATCAACAGGCAACCCGTCACCGGTTGACGGCCACCCCTTGCCGGAGGTGTCACGTGATGTAAAATGCATGTCGATGGAAGGTGGCGCCAAAACGTCATAAAGAGATGAATGCTTAAGTGACGTCATGCTGTTAACTTCATCATCGTGAGAAAGTGCGCTTCTCTTCAGCTCTTTCATCACGCCCGATCTTCTCCAACCGCACCCGATACGTATGTTTTTTCCTGAATTTTGAAGTCGATACATTTTGAACTAGGGTGTTTTTGACAAGTAATGCTGCCTATAAATAACGCCTATGAATTCACATCACTCTCATTGCCTATCGCACGCGATATTCATGTTTTCTCCAAAATCTAAGGACGATATATTTTTGGTCATACGTGTTTTGGCAAGCACCGCTAACTATAAATAGTGCCTCAACACATCACCCGGAAGTTTGATCCAATATTGTTGCTGTGACCCAGTTGCACTGTTTTGATTAGATTCTGAGGGAAAGGGTTCCTGCTACGACACTGAATTAATCAAAAAGCGTCATGGACAGAAAGAGCCAACAAAAATATAGGCAACAAAACCAAGAACCACAAATAACGAGCAATGTATCCATCTCACAGAGAAGAGCATACAAACAATTTATGATTAAGTTTGTATTTCAAACGCTTTCTAAGAAGCTAAATGCAACAAAAGAATATTATGTTTCCCAGTAAACGAAAATCATTAAGCTTAAAACTTTCATATAATTATAGTTTAAAGGTTTTGACGACAGATCTGTGTTCAACACTTGAGCCACTTCCACCTCACCTAAGATTTACCTTCATTTAGGAGAGTGTGTGTAAGAGTTGATCTAGACCCATTTTTATGCATTGTTGTGTATCAAAACATAATCATAATAGTCTGACCAGACGGATCAGTTTGTGCCGTGGCTCGATCCTGCACGTTCTTAAAGATAAACTCCAGTTCTGAAAAAAAAAAAATTATTCCCACAGAATCAAACGAAACTTACACTGAATGTTCAAGATTAAAAATAAAAGACATGTGCCAAACAATTTTGGAAGAAAATGAATACTGGCTGAGTAATGAGCATAGAAAGACAAGGAAATCAAGGTAGTACTAGCCCCGACACCATGTGTGTTGTCCCATATATAGCTTTCTGTGTACAGTGCTTGTTACTTTACCAAGACTCGGCCAAATTTATTATGATTTTGATGACTCCAGAACCTTGCAGTGCACACCAATACTTACATGCTACATGATCAACTGTTTCTGATCCATTCCACACCTTTTCTTTTACAATGCAATCGCATTACCAGAAGTCAAGTTTATCTTTAAGCCTCGCTCCATGCCCATTCTACTCCCTTGTGATTCCCGCTTGGACGGGTGATCACGACAGAATTTGAGAAGCTGGATGAAGAGAACGCGTCAGTAATGTAACCCCTTTTGCTTGCCTCTAGAGTAAAAGCGTGTTGCAAATTAAACCAGTTGAATTTCAATCTTGCAAATCACGTCATCGGGCACCCTACCTAGATTGATCATGTAATCCAGAGAATCATGTCATAGAAGTTGCTGCTTGCTGGCTAGAGGCAATATATAATTTAGTATTCAAGACGAACAAGAAAGAGAGAGAGTGAGAGAAGGGGGGGGGGGGGGGGGTTAGAGATGAATGAAGAAAGATCACGCAATTAGGAAGAGCAAGTCTAGTAATAATAACAAAAGTTAGGGCATGTAATTTTCTACATGGATGAGATAAAATGATGATAGAGAAAAGTAAACAGATACAACATTACAGAATGGTGCTCTTCGGAGGGACCAAACAATGGGCAAAAAGGTTTGACAAAAAATACTCCTTACTTTCATTTCTTTATTTTGAACTGATTTCTGCCCTTACGTTTTTGTCAAGAAATTTTAAGGCCGTTCCATTGAAATAACCGTCGATTTTTGTTCTTCAAAAGGTTAAAATGTATGGACAGGGCCAACTGACAATGGGAGATGCTCAAATGAAAAGCTTCGGATTTTAAGTGTAGTTAAGATTAAGGACGACAGGAGACGCGTAGCGAATGAGAGAGAGAGAGAGAGAGAGAGGGAGGAAGAGAGAGAGGGAGAGAAAGGGAGAGAGTGACGTAATAGAGAGGGATGGAGAGGTGGGTTTTTAGTGAGAGTTTAATGCATAAAAAGTATGCCTACGCGTTTTTGTACTAAAAGATAAAGGTGAATTGACGGAGATAAGACACAAAAGGTGTATAAATAGGGACTTTTAGATTCGCACGAAAACAATGGGGATTGCTACGGTCGACGTCCTTTTAATGCACTGCCTTGAATGGACGTCGCACGTATCAGTACACGCAAATCTAAAAGTCCCTAATGACGAAGAACAACGCGAGACGGAAGGGGGAAAAAGACAAAAGAGTGAGAATGGCTCATCAGGATGCTACTTTAGAATTCTCGCGCCATTGATGCTAATCAAGCTGTGGTGGGAGATTAGGTATCCGAAGTGTGGTGTTGGATCACACCACCGTCGTCGGGTCGTCTTTCAGCGCCTACCGTGAAAGTCGTGCCGAGCCGAGATGCGAAGAAGTGATAAACACTCGGTGGGTCACGATCATTTGAGGGTTCCGTTCACACGAGGAAAACGTTATAAATAGAAAGGTCATGATAGGCCTATAGTAGATTCAGGGAATTGCAAACGGTGTATAGACACGTGAAAAAAATGTATGACGTACCAAGAAACTCGTTTTGAACAGGTCTTGGTATGGAATCTGACCAATCATTATTGCGCGCTCATGATAAACCCCGGGAAGCTGTACGATTTGTATACGATCTGACGTTCACATTAAGTAGTGGAGTCTGACTGTCTTTATCGAGTTTTCGTTCATAATGATGCTGAAATCTTTTTGCCGCAGGCAGGCAGTTTAGTGATACGTCGTTCAGACCAGAAAAGGGTAATAACTTATCATATAGCCTATAGCTATACGGTCTTCGTATATTTTATACGATGAATTGCGCTAGTCTGAAAGTGGGTTGACAGGAGGACCAGGATGGGGTAGACAAAGATAACGTGAATTAAGAGAAGTATCAGGGTGAGGCCGATGCACTCGTAGAAAGTAGGAATTGAAGAGTTGGAAAGTGGGATTTTGGGGGGTTATATTTACATATCTATCTTTCAAAGAAAGAAAAATTACGAGGAGTAGGATACGATGTGTCCAGAAGAGGAGATAGAGTTAGAGGGGGCGGGAGGAAAAATGAGAAATTTCCTGAGCTATTAGAATATTCAAGTTTCAAAATGAGAGAGGGAGAGAGAGAGAGAGAGTAAGACAGACAGAGAAAGAGAGATAGATGGAGAAATTATACATTTTCTTAAATATTGAAGATCGTATTAAGTTTTCAACGAATTCATGCTGGCGAGAAGAAGGAGAATGTGCGAAACGGATGACTTAGATTAGGAGGACAATGAGATGGATGGGGATGTGGATCATAAGAGGGATGAGGAGATGAGACGGATTAGAGGGAGGTTACAGAGTAGGAGGAGATGAAGATGCTGCAGAAAGAGTGGGAGACAGAGGGGAAAAGAAAGACATTTTGAACTACCAAACCTCGTATCAGAGTTTCAAAGGAAGGATAGTTGATATACGTAAGACTGGGGTGGAGGATGATGGTGGTGGAGAAGACGAAGGAGGGGAAGATGTAGATCATTAGAAGACAGAGTAGATGCGAAGCGAAAATTAGAGGGGAATTTCACGAACTATTAAACTTGTTTAAAAAGAGTTACCAGCAGTTGGAAACGGAAACGTTTGAG
The DNA here is from genome assembly GCA_035222895.1 of Strongylocentrotus droebachiensis. Lineage (NCBI taxonomy): Eukaryota > Metazoa > Echinodermata > Echinoidea > Camarodonta > Strongylocentrotidae > Strongylocentrotus > Strongylocentrotus droebachiensis. The sequence continues at coordinate 203,833 of JAVYIG010002159.1, forward strand.
AGGAGAATGAGGAGGAACTAGGTGTGTGCATGTATCAGGAATGGATAAAGACGACGAGGAGAGAATAGAAGAACGTGAAAAAAATACAGAGATATAAAGAAAGGGTGAGTGACATGGAATCGGCGTATTTGAAATTGATGATTACTTTATGCTACAGCCGAGTATATAAGAATCTTCAAATCAAAGTCAAACATTTGTCTGAGAAATCACATACATAATGCAGGGTATGTTGTTAATTATTAATTAATTACTAATTAACGAAATCTTTAAATGGGGAATCGTTTGTTTTCATTAAAGTAGTAAGAAAACAACAAATGATGTACAATTTTTTAAACAGATTTCAACAACACTAAGTACATGTAACCGTTATGTACGTGGAGATATGCATTGCCCAATTGCCCAATGCTGCAAGCCAAGATATACCCATATGATAATTTCTAATCGGTGGGCGGATTGGGAATCAATTTAAGCTGCCCTTCGGATCAGTATGTTGAGAACAGGTGCAGTGGGAGTACATCCCGACGATACTGTAGTATATAGGTATGATGCTCGCCTGTCTATGGCCAGGCCCCCTGTGGCTCTTCCCGTGTAGAATTTAAAGGTACCGGTATATACCCCCTGTCCACACACAACATTTTCCGTGATTAGGCGTGATTAGCTATACCGTTTCGCGATAGTGATACCGTTTCGCGATAGTTTTACGATGAAATTGTGTGTGTGGACGCTCACTAACGATACGTCGTATAACGAAACTAGTCTAACGAAACGCAGGTTTGGGCATCGTTTCGAACTAGAACTCAATAAAGAATCACGCCTAATCACGGAAAATGTTGTGTGTGGACAGGGGGTTAGTGTTGGTCATAGCATACTTGTTACGTCGGGAGTATTTGAACATAAATGTGTGGTCATGTTTACATCAAGAAATATGTATTTGATAGCTATCAAATAATAATCAACACTAAAACAGTTTAGACAAATATTAATGTTCAATGTTATACAAAAAGTAATGTATAACATAACATTTTCAGTAATATGTTGCAAGATATGAACACAATCATACACATACACGTAGAGATACATTGATAATACAGTCATAATCTATATATACATGTATTATATGTATTAAGTGTTTTATTTGTTTTACGGGTTAACTAATGTTACATTTGTAAATAGGGATAATGGTCAGCTTTGGGGATTATTCATAGAATATTATACAATATGATAAAAAATGTGAAGATTTTAATTAATGTCCATGAATCTTTAGAACACTATTTTAGGTATTTCCCTGTTTTAGTTTTGACTATTTGTCTTCTTTAAAAAAAAAACTGTGAACTATAGAAACTATAGATGAATTCACAAAAACATTGGATAATTGGAATATTGGGGATCAGATTTGTTTTGAACGTCTCATGATGTTGTTGAAATGTAAAGATAGCACAAAACACACTTCTCCATTTCGTTTCCGCCTGCATGATATTTAGCACAATTATTTCTGTTTCCTGTAAAAAAAAATGCTTTACTTCCTGAACGTCAAGGACTCTTGTCTATTCCTGTCTCTTTTTAGATCGTGTTCGAAAAATAAAAATAAAAAAGAGAGAAAAGGGAAGACAAATACCCATCATATACCTTGCACTACTACGGGAATGAATACAAAATACCTCCCAAGGCTTGTTTACGGAAATATGCTAATTTCTCGCCCAAAAAGAAAAGACAGATGTCCAGTTTCGTATTTTGTCACGAGAATGCGTCCCATCGGATATCGACATAGCGATCGATATCGAAACGTTTTTCACGCCTCTGTCTTGTCAATCCCAGTCTGACGTCACGAGGTACATGAATGGTAGCGATCGATAATTGCCGAACCATTAACTTAAGTTGTGCATGGCGCGCGATATGTGATTTATTCCTCCCCCTCACCCCCATCTACCCTCTTCCCCATCTCTCTCTCTCTCTGTCTCCCTTCTCTCTTTCCCTCCGAACGGACGTGATATAGTCCACAAAATTTGATTTCATTTAGATAATTCATAGCTGTTAATTATGATTATGAGAAAATTAAATTCATTATATGAAATAGGTGTACATTATAAAGAATTGTATATAGGCCTATACATTTTGGGAATGTTGGAATTCGCAAATGTGTACTTGGAGGGGGGGGGGGGAATAAGTGGAAACGCGTTTAAATTAAAATGAAGAAGAGTACTGTTGTGAATGCAGCTTTATCAATGTTTATAATCACGATAATGTAGCGATAACACTGATGGGATTTTTGTTGTTGATAATTGCAACTGATAGCATTCCGATTCTCAGTGGAGTCTAAATGCTCATTAGTCCGTTGATCATTTTGCTATGATTATGATCAATTATTGGAGCCATATCTCGATCAAAGTAGAGTTTATGGGTTCCATTTACTAAGCTGTTAGGAATAGATTGAGCGTTCGTTTTTTCGTTTTGGGTCGGTGATCCCTAAAATTTTGGTTCGGCAAGTACCAGACTTCATTGTTTTCGTCAATGCCAGGGTTTAAGGCTTGAGAGTTGCGATTAGGTTTTAGATTCAGGAGTAGGTCCATGATTCCCCTTTCTACATGGGTGCATGTATAGGGTTCGATTCCGACGTTGGAACAGTTGTCGACTACGAACGGTCATCTCACGCATTGACGAATGGATAGGAGTGCCTGAAAAAAGGAAGACAACAACAAAAATAAGGAACACGAGACGTGCCCTTTTCCGTGCGTGAACCTCTGGGCGTGGGACTGAATGACATATTGAGCATGCTTCTCGATAGCCAACGGGAGCCAAGGACCTTAGGGACTTGCGAAATGATTGTTGACTGATGTACTGTAAATCATATATATATATATACATATGTTTATATATATATACATATGTTTATATATATATATATAAATATCAATATATGTGTGTGTGTTTGTGTGTAGCTGTGTATAACATGTCTACAAATATTTACTCACATACAAGTCTATTTTGCATGTTGATTGCCAGTGTGGTTAGATGCAGACGAAAATAATGAAAACTCTAAGACTCAGATAATGCTTTATAGCCACACATACGCACCCGCACAAAAATTGATGTATACGTTAAAAGATATATATAATGATAATGTATGAACATATTGCCTGTGGTAAAAAGAGATGAACTGGGTTTTTTCCTGCGGGTTTTCTTATGTATTGAAAAAGGCATTGAACATTGCGTTGTTTGAAAAAATTAGTTTCAAGAGAAGATATGTGTGGGCATATTGTTGAAAAAAGACAAAAACTGACCTTATTGACTTTCCGGAAGCCTCAGATGGAAGAGCATCATCCCGTTGTCATGGATACGGGAAGGATTCGTGATGCTCCATGGTGATGATGTCTATGGTGAGGCCAATAGAAAAAGAATAGGAAAAAGAAAAAGAAAAGGAAAAAAAAATCGGACGTATGATATATCTATTCTTGGTTTGGTGACCAGTTGCTTTAGATGTAGCCTCGACAGGTAGACACACTCTGAGTCTAAATAGGTGTGTTATGTTTCTATCGTGCACATTATTTTCACTTGTATTTTTTTTTCTCTACAATTTCCATTACCGTTCTTATTTGTTCATGTTTCACCCCTTCTGGTTGGTCTGGGTGTATTACGTTTCCTACCAGTACTATACTTATGTAAATATATATCAATTTCTGTTTGATCAAGTAGAAGGATTGGAATATTCTATAAGTGCATACAAATCTATTTAATTCTGAAGGACAAGTCAAAGTCATATCTCTTTGCATTTCATTGGTTATAATTTGTCGTTTAATAATCCATATATAAAAAAGTAGAAAGCACTGAAGTTAACCTACCTACTGATTCTTTGGTGTAATAATAGCAATATGTGTAATTCATGATTGATTTGATGCGATTTACTCTCAATTATACTTGTCAGTTATCTGCGTTCACTAACGAAGCATTACTATTATACTATCTAAAGGAGATTTTTATTCCCCTAACATATTGTGAATACGATCGCTTTCCTTGATAAGAAGCTACTGCTTATTTATTCAATCTAAAAAACTGGAATTAGAGGGGAGGAGCGAGGAGTTAAAATGCGAAAGCGGTTTCTTCCAATTTTATGCTTCCTGCTTTTCATGAATAGCAATGTTAGAATTGGACATATTTGATATGAAATGAATTGTAAAAGGATTGCACTGTAATCTTCTTTCCTTAGCCAGAACTACAAAGCATAATATACTCACTAAAGGTAAACTCAATGCAATTCAGAAAGTCAGCGCGTGGTGGAGAATTTTGAATAACCGGTGAAGGTCAATCTTGTTTACAAAAAAATGTCCGTCGTTCGTTATATAGTGATCCGTTGGTCTTTGGGAATAATAGTGAATTGATCGCCTATTGAGTGCGACGATTTACTTGAATATTTACTCATATTCACGCGGTTAGATTCAATTATCTTGCCAAATATTAATTTTGTAAACCAAAATCATTCTATTAAATTTGAAGTGTCTGCAGTCACCACTCTCCCTGAAAAAAGCCGCAATTCTTGAAGGCCAAATTCCCACATTGTCGTTCATTTCCATACAAATACGATTGCAAAATATTTTCTTTAAAAAACACTCTCGGACACGTTGATAGCCTTGTCCATTCCTTTGTGTGATGTGCAAACGTCATAGTGACGTATTATATGCTCCGAACAAGATTTTGATGAGATATAAAATAATATTTTTAAATTTACCTTTAATTGATGTTATGAAAGTTCATTATTCTTATGTGGTGGGATTGGGTGAGACATTATTTTTGCAATTTCGTCTAAAGTGATGTTCTTAATTTTTGTTGAGTGTTCATGTGTATACATTTTTCCCGATATGGAAACGATTCATTCTGGTCAGTTGAAGCTGTAAGTTACGCATATTTGTCATGGCTGGATTTGGCACATGTAGTTGGCCGTTTAAAGATAATTTTTGTTAAAATTGACATGAAATTACAAATTTGTCGAACATGCAGATATTCCGTGCGCCTTCCTCAATCCTCAACTAGTACATGGAAAAGCGTGCCAAAGGGACGTTAACTCAAATAATTTCATCTCTAGCTCTAGCAGTCTAGCTAGACATCGCTGTGTTGATGGCGTGGTGGCAGCCATTTTTAATTGACAGAATGCAGTCAAGCAAGCTCGGTTCATACGAGTGACAACAGTGAGTGTTTTGTCATTGAGGCGACACATTTAACATTGATGAATATCGCACTTCATTCACAGTTTCATTCACGGATTGGACCATTCGTCTTCTCCTTCACGACCATGACGAGGCACTCGTGTACATCAGGACGTGCGCAATCATGCGGCACGGGTAACAAAAATGGCGGTCCCTGTTGACACACGGTCATGATAGGAAAAAAACGAACATGTCGTACAGTGTATGAATGGTGCAAGTTGGCGCCACCAGCCCGCGCTCTGTATGAAAAAGAGCAGGATTGTTGACAAACTGTATATGTCTTTTGAAGCATTAAGGATGAACTAAGGGCCGGTCACTTTCCACAGGAAACGAAAATGATAACTATAACTCTCAAATCGGTCAATGCAAAGGTATTGGAGCAGGTTTATTGGTGAGCAACACCATCATTCAAGATATAACTCACGGAGACCAATTTCCTAATTACAGTTTTCCTTATCAAATGGTTTTTGATCGGCCCTTCATGGGTTATTTCTGGTATATTGAGGCTTCAATCTGTCATTAGGTTTATTATAATTAGAGGTTGTCATAATGAAGGACAAACTTGAAATATGCATATTAAACAGTGTACTACAGGAATCTCACCATCGTGTCTACTTTAGACAGTCGTAATAATTCTGCGGATTCATTATTCCTGGTGGACATAGGTAGACCACAAATATTTTTTTAGGGCCTTTGCGTAATGCAATCAAATTTAATGCACTAAGTGCCTCGTTAACAAATTATTTCATTCACCCGTTATGTATAATTTATTTTTAGGAGTCAGAATGCGAATTGCATACATAACGTGTTATTAGGTGGGACGAGCCGCAATGTTCGTCTTACATAACGAACAATCAATGTATGTAAAATACAATTTTATGATCTAAATTGCGTAATGATGTGACCTGGTACATGTATATGCTCTAAATATGTGTGTTATTATTCATCAATAAGTACAATTTGACCGTCAAATACCATCAATGGTATTGCACAAAGGCGGATGCCGGTTATCTTATAGAGGAGGGATCGGGAAAATGTTTCAAAACTGCAAAATAACATACAACAACAATTTCAAAACCTGTTTCTTTTGGGGTGGAGGGGTACCCTAGTTTGGATCCATCAATCTGGTACAGAAAATGGAATTCAAATGTGAACTATACGCGATCGAGAAACAAAAATCAGGGCCAAAAGTACTGTCTAAACCCTATATTTATGAAGTAAGATGGCGTCTATACGACTGTCACACACTTCTACCAATAGATCATGATTAATAGATGGAGATGAATTTTCCAGGAATTTGTTTTGGAGCTCACCGTGGAGATTGATTTGACCCAGATAACAATATCAATATGGTCATGCCTATGACAGGTGGTGTCGTGTTTTTGAAATATTAAGTCTTAAAGGCGACTCCCCCTATACCCTACATCTAGTGTTTGTATTCCTGATACCAAAAACATTTCTCCTTAAATGAATATGAAAATTCAGCCAATCGGAATGGAAGTGCCATCGTTTCCATTTCCTCTTCCATTCCCGCTCTATTAATAAGTCTGTTTGTTCGTGTCTCAGAATTTCGGATGTGTCCCCTCCCCCCACTTTTGAAGAGATTTTTCTCCGCCCATGGGCAAATGTAATATTTCAGTGAATGTTAACACACCCTCCCCCTCTTTTAAAAGGTTTCGCATGTGATCTACCGATGTAATTATATCATGATAAATACATGGATGAACTTTCCGGGAAAGTGTTTTGGAGCTGACCGTGTAGATTGACTTGACCCAGAAAATAATATCAATATAGTCATCCATATATTTATAAACAGGTGGTGTAGTGTTTACAAAAAAAAAACATGAAGCCTTACAGAAGACACCCCTCCCTCCCTGTGCACAAGCATCATAACACAAACTACATCTTTTCTAACAGAAGAAGAGAGGCTTGTAGTTTCAGACCCATCTAAAGGAGGATCGCACCCCTTTTATTTTGCACTTTGTTACTTTTTACTAGTGTTTTTTTCGCTTGTCAGAGAACTTCGTATGGGTACCTTCACGTTTGAAGAGAGATTCCCATTGATATAAACAGATACTATTTCAATTAATGCCCCCCCCCTATCCTTTATCAAAAAGCTCCATACGTAAGTGAGATTGATTGAATTAGAATGTTTGATATTACAATTTGGGAAAGGCCATTGTCTCAGTATCATACACTATATTGGGATATGATTAAATTAACACTGTAAATAATGGACAATTCGATTAATCAATGGATGGGGTGGATGATAATGAAATGAAAGAATGTATGGATGAACAGAGTGGATTTAATGCATCATACACATATGGAAAAAATATACATTAATGCTTACATTAAATGCTCAACTTCTTTCCTCTCAGATTGAACTCTGTAGTCTGAGTTATAATTCATTCTGTTATTAAGCGAACTGTAGACTTTACCATTTCACATTTTATGGTCCTTCCAAACGATCCTTTACCATCACAATGAGACATTCATGTAGGAAAATCAAAGACTTACATTTTGAGCATTAAATCAATTCCTTATTTCTCGGCGCCACAGGTTGATTGGCAGTGTGTATGACTAGACAAAGATTTATCGCAGTATTCTGTTCCACACTTGCACTTATCTCTCCCCATCTGTTTAATATTTTAGCGCGGTTGAAGTTGATCAAGACCTATGGGTGACAAAATCATGTGTATCGAATTTTATCAGTGAGTAGGCACGCGTCTGGGAAGTGATTAAAGCGCAGAGTCAGCGCCGAGATGACAAACCCCCCAAACAAAATTATAAACAAACAAAAGCAAACAAACTAACAAACAACGAATGGAAAGATAGAGTACCGTTTCCTAAACAGAGCTTTCATTATGGATTGAAATAACTATTATTTTCTTGTCAAGCCACAAAAAAGTTACCCTGGATTTATCTTAAATTTATCAGATATTTTGTTCAAACTATAAAAAAAAATAGATGTGCTTAGTAATCTTCAAAGATATATTATCTGTGTTTGTGTTTTTGGCGTGTATGTGATTCCTTGCAACTCTTTGTTTAAAAAAAGTGAAGGAAGCCTTTGAGGAAACCTTTTATCAATCCAGACAAATCAATGCATTGTGAATGAGACCTTTCTGTACTGCATTAGCAGCAATTCATGATACATTCTAGATATTTTCTCTCTCTAAAAAAAAAGCAATCTCACTCGTTATACTCGTACAACACAGCAGCATAACCTTTCTCGTTAGAGAGAGAGAGAGAGAGAGGGGGGGGGGGGAGATACATGCAATTTAGAGCCACGTTATAGCATGCAGAAGGATGATGATGATAACATTGGTTTTACATGCTGTGTTTCGTTCCGGTGTTGCTGCTCTCTCTCTCCGGCCATTTTACCCCACTCCTGCTAGAGCAATTGAGTCACAAGATGAAGGAAGGAGATACCTTCTGCAGATGGAAATAACACCAGCGTTTGATTATCACCCCCGTTGACAAAGTAATCTTGAGAAAACCATCCGTCGAATCTTTACTCGTATGCTTATATGAAGGCCGTTGGTCATTAAAGACGAATCCAATCCTTCTTCGAGAAATACACAACTGCAGATGTAATACTGTATACACTGGGTTACAAAACAAAGACAAGTGTCAAATCTATCTTCAATATCATTGTATAATAAAATAAAATTGTGTGTGTTTACATTTATCATTTTGGTAATTTTGTAATAGATTAAGTTATTATCATTACTACTATTATTGGTAGAAGTTATAGTAAAGAAGTGTTATTATTGTTTTTATTGTTTATATTATTATTTTTATTATTATTATTATCATTATTATTATAGGTGATATATGGCATGGAACAAGATTTGATTATTTCGGGGGAAAGGAAAACAAGAGATAAGCATTATGCATTGATTCACCACTGTCGTACACAGTACAATGTACTTATTATGAAACAATGCCATTGTGGATTCGAGCTGATGCATGGATTACTGATCAGTCTAAGGTAGATGTTGACATATTATCACTGAGCAGGTTTTGGAAGTAGTATGATGAGGATAATGACCATTTGACTGGATCGTCAAGTCCAGGCACGTAGCCAGAGTTAGATGTTGGGGGGGGGGGGGGGGCACATACATGTAATCGATCGAGGTCAAAAAGGGGTCTAAAAAAGTTCAACCGATCTTGATTTTTTTTGGGGGGGGGGAGGCACGTGCCCCCCCCCCCCGTGGCTATGTGCCTGGTCAAGACATTACTCCCTTATAATTATGTGATGATAGCCTCTTTAGTGATTCTTCGTAGGCGTCATGAGAAGAGGAGTTCTCATCTCAAACGAACGTTGGTAACAATTGCTTTCTCAGAATTTTCAGGGATATTGAGTTTCTCAGATAACAGGTGTATACGGGAGATAAATGATCAGATAGCTACCTTCATGACTATGTTGAAATGGTAGAATAGGATTATTTCTGATGCATGTATGGTGCTCTGTAAAATTGTGCGGAGGTGCTTCCGTCTGCGTTGTTTCACATTCAATTTTATCGGGATACAATGCATACCACTTAATGTTATGGAAATTTCCATTTTGCTATTCATTACAATAACATACCTCATAAGGGTATTTACTTACCAAACTTAGATAGAGAGGGAAAGAGAGAGAGAGAGAGGGAGAGAGTTAGAGACAATTGCAGATTAAAGAAATGACGTCTCAGAGGATTGAGGATAGTGGATACAGAGCCTTGGTCAAGATTCGAATTATCGACGTCTTTTTTGAAGTAGATGGACCACAGTTCTTCATTTCCCTACACCGCATATTGATTGTGATCTTTCAAAGGGTTTGTATGCCAATGGTATCACTGTCTTGCTCTCTTGCTCGCGTGTACATTGTATAGGTTTTAAAGATATATTTTTTGAGGTTTGGTCACATATTAACCCTTTAGAAAAAAACTATCAAGAACGGTTGATTTTGTAGTAAAACATAAATAGTATCCAAGGCTTAAAGATAAATTTGAGTTCTGGTCATGCGATTGCGTTGTGAAAAAAACGGTGTGGAATCGATCATAACAAGTTGATCATGTATCATATGAGTATTAGTGTGTACTGCAAGGTTCTGGAATCATCAAAATTATAAGAAAATCGTCCCAGTCTTGGTAAAAGTACCATGCACTGAACACAGAAAGATGTATATGGGACTAAATAAACATGGGGCATCCAATTGTGGTCCTCATTGTTAAGCTGTTACGTGTCATTTTTAGAAGATGAAGGCATTTGAAGAGCCATGCTATTTCTAGTCATAATGTCGAGTATAACGGCATATGAAGAGCAATTTTTTTTTCAGGGGCGTTTCTGCTACGATATGTTTCCACAATGAACAGAGTGAGAGAGCTCACAAATATTTTTCCTATTTTCACGAGAGCTCAACCGTCACTTTTAACATTAAGCCTCATCCTCGATGTTTTCCATATGTTTCCTATGTGTTCCCTGCTGTTTCTCGAGGAATGAAAAATATTTGGTGGGATACAGAATCAGATAGCTCCCCCGCCGTGGAGGAATAACGAGATTAAAGACAAGCCTAAAATTAGCGAAGCAACCGAAAGCCAATAAAGTGTAATGCAATAAGGAAGAAACGAGGTGTACTGGTCTCAACGCAAGGCTGAGGAAGAAACCCAATACCAAAGATCGAAGTGCAAGTTACATTTGATTATACGCTTATAGTTCTTTTGATCAAGGCCATGGTGTTTGCCTTTAGTTGTATTTTCCATCATCTGTTTCTGTAAATAGGTATGCCATATTGTTACAAACGACCCTAGTCAATCGTGCATGCCTGAGAAAAACTGTTCTAACAAACATAGCTCATAAATTATCTTTAATTGGCTAGTGAGGTTTTGTCCCTCAATTGATCGTTACATGTTTGGCCTTGGAAAGTCAAAACAACCAGTAATTGGTATTGCTTGTGTACATACGACCCCTTTTTTAAAAAAATTGTCGGTTTTGCTTTTTTGGGTGTACCTTACAAATTACTTCGGAGAATGAGTACTAAGTTCAAGACCCTGAATAAAGGCTACGTACATAGATTTGAAAGCAGGATACCCGCAACATGTTTTTAGCCACCAACCCGCATTTCTGAGAAATCTATAATATTAAATGGAATCAAAAGCATCCAGCCATGGCTCGATTTGACTGATTAAGTTAGGATTTTTAGGAGTTACGCGAATACAACTTCTAGTGGAAATATCTGTGCATGAAGGAATGCATTTCCATTTTTCCAAAATCTTGAGCAAGGCTTGTTACATTTCCGATCACCCTACATGCTATCACCAAATAGCTCTCTGTTTTATTGAGTAACGAAGGTGGGTAACATGCATACGGGAGTTTGCAACATTGCGTGCAGGAGGAGATTATGATATGGGTACAACGCCCACATACTCACTCACACGCACAACCTCTCACACAACGCTACCCCACCCACACAAATCAGCGCAGAAAAAAAGAACTTTCAAGATTTATCGTGTCAATGTGTACTGTGGGATCTATAGTGATGAGGCCTTACCTGTACACGCACACACGCGCACACACACACATACACACACAATCGCGCACACATCATCTAACATATGCATAAAGACGCTGTGCTTAACAAACAAAAATATAATGCATGTGGAAATGGATGAACTTGAGAGAAAGACAGGGTAAAAGAAGAGTCATAGACAAAGCAGGCAGGAAGAAAATGAGTGGCGACATTACGACAAAATAGGATAAAAGGACTGGCAACATTACTGTCTACCATCTGCATTGATGAGGGAGCTGGGGGGGGGGGGGGGTATCTGTTTGAAGACATATTCATTCTGAATTCGGGGTACGCCGGAAAAAAAATTCAGGAGCCCACGGGGAAAGGCAAACAAATATTATGCGACCGACTCGAAGAACGGAAGTCTTCACTGCCAAACGACATTATATCTCACGATTTGATTGTGATATCGAATGGTGACGTCATTAATCATCCCATTTCCACGTAATAATTCACCGATGTACCTGGAGTAGAGATGTAATATGTTTTTGTTGTGAGGTAAATAAATCCCTTAATATTTAATCAAGGATTCGATCTTTCTGAGAAAGGTATATTGAAGCTACGTTGTCTAACTTCACAATTCTCACAATTTGAGTACTGGCAACAATCATGACGAAGAGCTGTTTGATATAGGTATGGATAATTGAGATAATATAACGTCATGACCATCATGCTTTAAAGACATTTGGACGAGTATGGATTAAAATGAGGGCATATCAAATAGAGGGAATGATTTTTTACCTTAGCCTAAGGCTTTGTATAATCGTTGACTGTCATCATTCTGTCGTAAAAAAGACTCGTAATATCCCTAAATTGTCCTCCTGATACTCATCAGTTCGGACACGTTCTGATCCTACTGTAACACTCCTATTCTCCGACACCCCTATGTTCCAACACCTTTTTATTCAGACTCTTTAAGCATTCTTTTATGGTGGTATGTCATGCAAAGTGTTGCATGAGAAATGACATTTAGGCCTATATTTACTAGACGTTACAAACATTGTGATAAGCAATCATGATTTCTGCCCTGTCTTGTAAAAGGGTTCCATTTTCCCAGGGGTGTAGGAGTTTGAAGAAAGGTATTGGAACATAAAGGTTAAACTATGTAACTGCTGTATACCTGACTCTGTCGTATTTTTTGTTCTCTTATTCTCCCACTCTCCTAGACCATCGGTGATGTGAGAACTCTTGGAAAGGTTAATAAAAACTATCTTCCAAACTTCTTTGTTTTATCTTTTTTTGTGTTCACGTGTGCTGCTAGGAACTTTATAATTTCTTTTTTTTAAATACACATTTTAGAGAAAAGGAAAAAACGTGTCACTTTTGTATCCTTTTGTATTAGTTCATAGAGGTAGACATGTATTACAGTATTACATTGTGGCCATGAAGTAGAAGTCTAGTGGAGTTTGCATGCGGAATGAGATGAAAAAAGTACATGTACTGAATGGAGCACTTTATAGTATAGTATCATAGCCTTTTATGTATCCTGAATGGTCCCACTAATATAACTTCATGTTACCTTAAACCCCAAACGCCACTTAATTTATGCATGGCATTTCTATCGTAACACTATAGAAAGTTTCAACTTTGAACCCCCATATTGCCCCCATGGCAACACCTTAATGCGGGACTGCACTACTTGTAGCTACTTGCGCCCTCTTTATAGCAAACAATGCCTAAGCGGTACCCGTTGGTCCCCAATGATCCCCTTTCCTTATTTTAATTGAGAGCTGATTTGATGAGATAACCACCGGTCATTGACCACGTAGGGAGGTCTAATCCCTCCTGGCCAAATTAGTGCAGAAAGGCTGTAAGGAGAGCAATATGGATTAGGGTTATGCCAAAAGGGTTAAATGAAAATCCACTCGACACCCAAACAAATTCATATGATAATAATATATATCTCTTCATGATTAATAATCGAAGTACTTGGCAGAAAACACATGAAAAGACCGATGCGAAAATATCAACAAAATATGAATAATACTATAACTGGCAAAAACCAAGGGTGTTCATATCAACATCACATGCCGGAAACAATTTATAAATTACGAAAAAAAATCAGAGATTGGACACATATTGGAGTAGTTAGTATAAAACATAACACTCCAAATTTCAAACAATCGTTGGTGTAATATTGCAGAATTGGAAGCAGAAAGCGCATCTGGAAATAAAGAAGACATTACAATCAATCTTATATTTGTTGGTATGGTCATGTTAGAACGTTCATAGTATGTTTTTTGTCTTCAATTACATTCATCTGTAACTGTTACGATTTGAGAAAAACTTGGAACATTAAAACAAGCATTACAAAATTTAACGCACAATGACATTCACACACACCCACGCAAGACATCTCTTCAAGTCTCTTCAAGACTATATCTGTGTCGTATGCACAATAGTCATTGACAAATCCTAAAACTGGATCGCCCTTTCCTCGCTTTTTCCTGTCGCCAATAGATGTGTCGGTCTGGGTCGTTTGGGAGAGAGCGCGAGTTTGAATTACATTCTGTTTGCACCTAGCAAACAGAACGATACCCCTATGCAACATTGGGCGACCATAAAGAGGGGTATAGAAGGAGAAGCCGAGGGGGAAATTAATGCACAATGGCATGGACGAATCATTGCCGGGAGGCCGTAGTGGCCATTTTGGAGGCGAAATTCGATTTAACACGGGAAACGCCCACCCCCTTCCCCCTAAAAATATCCCTACACTATTACCCGCTGATCAGAATGAAATTACTTTTTTTTTAAAGAAATTGTGATACGTGCATAATTCAAATTTGCTTGCATGGGGTTCTATGGATCTCAAAACATAGTTTCATCTTGTATCCTTTAAAAAGCCTCAGAAAATATGCAAGGGTTTTCTAAGGGAGTCAGAAAGAGAGAGAAAGCAAGAGAGAGAGAGAGAGAGAGAAGGGGAGAGCAGGGAGAGAGCAGGGAGAGAGAACAGTTGTTATTGTGAACGAATGCATATTCTTTCATTTTAATAAAAGTAATGAGTCGGTGAATGTTTTCAACCATGTTTTCGAACGTGAGTTAAAAGAAAGTACCCAACTCCCAAGGTTTTCGCATTTCCATCTCCAGCGACTTTCACGGAGTGTGTAATACCAGCTCCCGATGTTCCTCTGCTCAATTAAGAATTCTATATAGAAGTATCATTCGCCGTCGTGATCCACACACCCAGAGGAGAAACGAAAGAAACGGAACGGCAAAGATTCAATTGTACGTATCCATGAATGTTTCAAGGCATTGCTGGCTGACAGGGTGCCTTATTCTGGCAATCGCTCATCCCGCAAAATGGCCCACATCACAATTGGCCCATATCACAATTGGTGGAAATTGGAATAGCACTCGTCGAGGCCCTACCTGCATGGAGGAGAAGATGTGCGCTCTGGTTTGCGAACCGTGCGCGGGCGTCTTGTTTTTGCATGACCATTCTTGCCTCATACATTCTTTTTTTCTCTTTCTCTTTCTCTCTTTCTCCTTCTCTGGTTGAAATATTAAAGAAATGTAAACAGGGGCTCCTCCAACATGCATAATTCAGTGAAAATCTATAGCTTGCCCTAAAGGTTGACGTGCCCTCGATTTCGGCCGTCGTTTTCGACCGTGTTTCTTCCCAAGTGCTTTCTATATTCGTCCGGCGGTCGTATGTTGGAGCATGGTTGGAGGGTGCTTTCAACTTCTTGTCACGTAACATGTATTTTACACGGCTTCTCCTCTCCCTGGGGACACCATATCAATACTAATTCTAAAGACCAGTGGGCAAATGAGGAGTTTAGAATGACACAAACACACACAAACACATCAATAACGAAAGGGAAAAAAAGAAACGTTGCTCTCTTGTTGCAGAGTTCAGAGTGTCAGTTAAAACACATTGCTGGAGGGACATAAGAAAATAGGCTAATGATGGCCAAATGCTCCTCCGCAAACAAACGGAAGGCCAAATGTCTTGTTTGCAGAAGTGACATATAGGCAAGCTAAGACTATCAACATCAGCACCGAGCTCCATGCCAAGGTTGACAAATGTTTTCCGGGGATTTACAAGCACCGTACATGACACCCTCTCTCAACCAATTAATGCGACTTACAAGTGGACAAGCTAAGAAAAATAAATAATATTCTGCTCATTCGCAGTGCTAAAGAGCTCCTTGTGTTTTGTATCATAGACTTTGTTCCAGATGTTTGATGTTTATCCTTATTTGCACCCGTTTGTTTCACATTTGACGTTTTTCTTAAATCTTTCCATAACTTATATTTTTCAAAAACATCATGCGTTATTGAAGGTCAATATCGACTCAAGCTTTTACTTTTATAACATTTTTTTTTAAACAAAAGATTAAAAAACTGTATGTTCAACATATCGTTTACTGCTTTGGTTATTCTCGTTTCTTTATTTAGATATATATTTATTGTCTCGTGTCCATCAACATTCATATGTGTCTCTGTATCGATTGTGTGCTTTTTGTGAAATATTTTATTACAAGGACACTAGAATCAGTTGCATATATTTGAAAGACATATAGAATGGAGCGCTAAAGGCATGGTTATACAAATAGTATTGATATCTCAAAAGTCGTTGGTCGGTGAAATGTGAAAGATGTTCTTTACTTTGTTGAATGCTGGAAAATATGAAGCAAAACAACTTTCGTACATAGTATTCAACGATAAATATCTCCTTTTGCTGACGTTTCCTCATGAAATGCAATTTTCCAAATGACGAAACATCGTGCAAAAGCAAATTCAATTAGTTGGAAAGCTTTTTTCAGTCCGTGTGTGTTCTTTTATCCTTAAACAACCAAATACACTTAAAAATAAACTATTGTTGTGCGCTCATTTTTCTTGAAATGTTAAATTATTACAAATGCATTTGCAAAGTATATTCATTATTAACCGATCGCTGGTAATGCATGTACGGCAACGCCATGGCGTATATATTCACGTACGTCAATCATTTACGCGTGCAGTGTATGCATACACACTGTACAGACGACCAACTCGTTAGCACCCCTTAGTTTTTGGCACGTAAAATATATCTGTTCATAATGTATTGAATGGCTGTAGAGCCGAGTAGCTGGAGGTCGGTGTGAAAATGATGTATGTACCGGATAAAAGCTATCTACTGCATATTTATTAAATGGAAAATTGTATTAAATCGTTGTTATTATTATTATTATTATTATTAGTAGTAGTAGTAGTAGTAGTAGTAGTAGTAGTAGAAGTAGTAGTAGTAGTGTAGTAGCAGTATCAGTGTTATCACTACCATTGAAATTATGATTATGCTTATTATCATTAATGTTAATGTATTTTGATATTATTACAATTATAATTATTATCATCATCTTCCTCATGATTATTTTTATTGTCACTTGTTGACATTTTACAATTTCAGTAATGAGCGTTAGTTTTTAAATATGATGTATGTTGTCATTAAAGATAAGAAGATATTATTTGGCACATTTACAACCATGATTGATCTTTGCATCTGTGCTTAGCGGCATCGGCGTGGGATATATATCAGCTTTTCTCGCCCGGTCGGGTTATTTCGAGCTGAATATCTTCATATACATGCTATGATGAATGAGCGAATGATTCCATACAATGTTCCTCTATTCATACCGTCTGTGCATGTGTATTTTTGCTATAGGCCCCCATTCGTCATTTTAGCGAAACCTTGAACCGTCGCATAAACTCACATTCAATGATTTGGATATGTATCTTCATTTGAATAGATATCGACCCGTCTCTATGTCTCTCTTTATCTTTCCTCTTTCCATTCTCAGCCTCTCGCTTTAATGCACACTCCTCTTCTCATTTTCGATCTTGCTCATGCATGTGCCTACGTGTACTAGTGAGTGCATATTGTATGTCCCTAATATCTATTCCACTTTGTACATTTAAATTTGAAATATGACCTTTAAATATTGATATAATATCTCTTAGTAATCAAAGTGTCAAAACATTACATTGTAAAATCTATCTTCATGTCTGTCTTTCTCTCTGACTATATAAATCACACACTCTTCAATTTTATACGCTCTTTCTAAATGGCTATCCATGCCCACGCTTCCGAGATTCCCTGAACATTTCATTACGTATATTTAAATTTAAAGGAAAGAAATGCCCTTCACATGTTCATACATATTGATAAATTCATTTAGAGTAAGTTGTGAAAGCCTTTCGTGGATATAGACATCTCTATTCCCCATTTCTCTCTCTCTCTCTTTCTCTCCCTCATTTTCTCTCTATCTATGTATCTGATGCTCCTCCAAATTTTTTATTCTACAGACTTTGATCAGTCATGCATTATGACTACGTGCATATTTTTTCTCTAACCATACCACTTTGTACATCTATTCTTTAAATTTATCTTGATAACTTGATTTGCACTAAGGTAGCTGAGCTGCGGAACCTTTTGTAGAACTCCTTGTCTTACTCTCCATCTAACTTGAACGAACGCTTCATTTTCTCGTAATCTCCTTTTCTCTGTATCAGCCTCTCTCTCTGTCTATACCAGCGTATTCCATCTTCTCGTTCTGGTCTGTCTTTGTCTCCCTGCCTTTATTTTAAATCGTTATCCTCATTTTTCTCTCTCTCTCTTAATCTCTCTCTATCTCTCCCTCTCTCTCTCTCTCTCTCTCTCTCTCTTCCCTTTCTCTCATTCGCTTTTCCCTTAGCTCTCCCTGGTGGTAAAGTAAGCCTTGGTCGACCCTCATCCTCACTCATATGCGAATTCTTATTGATGAGGAGTCCTACTCGATGTGACGGCCGACCTGGCGTGATGGGGGCCAAATAATGGTATCGAAAGGTGCATGGAAGATGCCCTTTTCTCATATACTTCACATGCTGATAATCCACGCGACATCCTTACTCTCCTTCCCGACCATTTCTCGAGAGCTTTTTTTAAATATATATACTGAGCGACCTTCACCTAAAACTACTGACTTCCACACGCGTGACAGTCTGGCATGAGTGCACAACTTTTTCCACTTATTCTAGACCATGTTGACGCCATATCCGTCAATGTATGTACATTTAAATCCTGTATTGTTTCATCCACATGTAGTTATAATAATATTTTTTTTTTTAATCAACAAGCAGAGCATGCATCTCTACGGGCTTAAGGTTTATGGGTGAGCATTTAACAGAAATGTACTTCATGAATGAGTAAATCCATGCAGTCTTCTTTTACATCATAAGTTTGCAGATTGATTATCAACTACTTGTGTTTTCCACGATAATGATGGTGAACTCATACGTTCTCCTCTTATTTTTCTCTAGTAGGCGGACAGTGAACAATATTAATTTAACTTTTCATTGCTATGGGGCGGGCTGTGTTATTTCATTATCTATACATGTCATTGGAGTTCTCATAAAATCGTGATTGAGTCGCTTCTTCACAAAATTCTTCGAAAAAGAAGCATCCCGTCTCTCTTGAAGATTGTCTTTACTGGCTGTGTTTATTTGCTGTGTTGAATTTCGAAGAAGTGACACACGTATCAAATGATGATACTAGCGGGGTAGATCCTGGGAGTAGGGAAGGAACGGACCCCCAATTCTATTATTAATATTATTACTTTTAAAAAAGGAGTGCCATGGGACAATAATAAGACTCCCCCCACACACACAAATACACGCGCACACACCTCCCCTTGATTATTTACTTTTACCAAAAATAAATTGGATACCCCGATTAAGCCAGTCCCCCCTCCCCCCTGATGCCTAGACCCCCGATACGCCACAGA
This sequence comes from Strongylocentrotus droebachiensis, assembly GCA_035222895.1. Lineage (NCBI taxonomy): Eukaryota > Metazoa > Echinodermata > Echinoidea > Camarodonta > Strongylocentrotidae > Strongylocentrotus > Strongylocentrotus droebachiensis. The sequence goes on from JAVYIG010002159.1 coordinate 223,326, forward strand.
ATAATACATTATGTTACATTTTTATTTGATGCCTAATAGTGTTTAGACACTCGGCTGTCTTGAAACCGTATATCGGGAGAAAAAAAGAGAAGCTTTGAAATGTAGATAAATTTGCTCCTATGCGATGCTCCGCACAAACTAATACAGTCGAGCCATTAATTCACTAAAGTGTGATGAGTGCGGTAATACAACCTGTCACATATTTCACCATTTATCTGTACATTCATCTTCGTTTATTTGACAACATATTTATACAACTTAAAACCTTGTCAGTTATACCTGAATATCGTGTGTGTATTTGTCCATTGTGGAAATACAGTAAGTACGTTTGTATCGAGTTGATGTAGTGTTACTTCTAAGTTTGTTTGACTTTTTCCCCCAAACTATAATATTATGTCAATCTCCTTTTTATAAGATTCATTTTCGTATTTTCTTTAATAGACCAACTCCATCTTTTTAACTCCACCTCTCTCTCTCTCTCTCTCTCTCTCTCTCTCTACCTAACTATATATCCCTATCTAGATAAGTGAAATATAACGATATTGTTAATTTATTTAATAGTCCTTATGCGTAAACGTATACGTTCATATCTTGGGTAGATTCCCGTGTGCGCCATGTATGCGCATTTAGCTACAATGTTTTATTTCATGATTATAAAATATGAAGTGCATGTCATCGCTTCCATATTATCATATTAATATGATGATGTTGCGTGAATGTTCTCCAAACGTTGTAAAATGTGTGACGCTTTCAAGGTAAACTAATTAACGCGCCAACGACAGCACCGATGATGCCTTTTTGATACCCTCTCGCTGTGTGTCCGTAATTACACACGAACAGCTCCGCCTGTCGAAAATACAAGTCGTGTAACGAAATGAAGCGTTTACATTAGGTATACGATGCTACATACATGATACGACGATAGCTAACAAGATCGTCGTCCGTCTTCTCTAGACTAGTCATAACCCGAACCGTAAATCGTCTGTTTAGAGCCAGAAGGGCGTTATCTCTGTGTTGAAGTATATGAGTTAAAGATAAACTTGAGTTCTGGTAAAAAAAAAAAAAAAAAAAAAATTCTCACAGAATCTAACGAAACTTACACTGAATGTTCAAGATTACAAATAAATGTCATGTGCCAAACAATTTTGGAAGAAAATATATACTGGCTGAGTAATGAGCATAGAAAGATAAGGAAATCAGGGTAGTACTAGCCCCGACACCACGTGTGTTGTCCCATATACATCTTTCTGTGTAAGTGATTGTTACTTTACCAAGACTCTGCCAAATTTATGATGATTTTGATGACTCCAGAACCTTGGATTACATACCATTACTTACATGCCATATGATCAACTTTTCTGATCCATTCCACACCTTTTCTTTCACAATGCAATCGCATGACCAGGAGGGTGTTTCACAAAGATCCTAAGTTGAACTTATCTCTAAGTTGGACTTAAAGTTTATGGAAAGCCGTTAGCATCTTTGAAAATATTTTGTAAAAGTTATTGTAAAAGGCATAAAATGTTGATTCATATCATTCATATTTTCTATCATCAAGGAGATTTCATGTTCTGGATGTAGAATTTATAAAAAGTCTAAAACACTTGAATTTCTGCTTTTGAATATATTTCATTTTAAGGCTCTAATGGCTGTCCATAATTTTTAAGTCCAACTTAGTGTTAAGTTCAACTTAGGATCTTTGTGAAACACCCCCCTGAACTCAACTTCATCTGGCCCTTCTGGCTCCAAACAGACGAAATGCAAAACATAAATAATGTCGCGTCTAGCGCTAGTCCAATAGACCAGTTCACGGTTAGCACCTTACTGCAATGACCCCGAATATCCACAGATCTTCAACACAAGAAGAGGTCCCACTTTGTACATTTTGAAATAATCACTCCTATATAGCGATGGAGGTTCTTTATAAATAGCCTTTGTTCCCCCTTTTCAAAGAATACTTCCACCTGTGTACAATGGAGTGCACTGAATGTGCATGAATGAATAATGTTACATAACTTTCATGAGCACGTATCCAGTATTTCGTCTCCGTGTATTTCAAAATTTGTTCTGCAATGACCTTTATCTGCTCATGCTCAGACTGCAACCGTGAACTGGCTTATTGAATGGTGATCGAACTGTGATTCTAAGAAAACATGATCATATGATATGCAAACTTAAACAAGTTTTACCCAGGGACGGGATATTGGTGCCAAATTTCTTCCTCTCTATCCAGTATCACAAACATTAAATGAGAGGTAATTTCATTTGTCCATCTTTTGAGTAAATCGATTTCATATTCATGTGCATCACAATGTTTCTTGATGAAGGTTTAATATCGTTTAAAGCCAAGACGATCAGTTCTACCTACTCTTTTCTTCCGAATAGTCTTTTCTGTTTTTTTAAATAATTGGTGAATCTCATTTATTGTATATTCATTATTGATTTATTAAAGTGAATTTGTTTATGGTATAGTGCCTTATCAACATATCAATGACGAAATCGTCTCAAAATCAACACTTGCAAACTTTCGCGATTGAACAACGATGATGTGAGAACCTCAAAATACATGATGTAAGCTCTAACGGTCCTTAAAAATGGACGCACAAATCGAATTAATTATTGAGTATGATCTAATTACAACACGACGTCAAATCTACCTCTGAGAAAGTGTTAAGAAAAACAAAATTGAGCGTGTTCAGGTTAGCCAGACCTTTTTCGAGTGTTTTTTCTTTCTATTCCTGTTTCGATGGTCTTCACGCTTCACGTGCAGGGAATGGCATTTCCCTTCTGAGACTTGAAATGTTTTCTTATCATTTGGCCATCACGGGGACATGTCAAGTTAGCTGCCGCGTGCATTATGATAATTTCCCTCCCCTTTCAAGCCTGTTCTAACTCTGTACTATTTATAGGCGATTTATGGGGCTGCACTTGCAAAAAGGGAGTTGATTTTGTGTTTTAGGAAACGGTAGGCTATATCGAATCGGGATTTATTTATTTTGGTTTAAATATTCATGTTGAAGCCACAGTTTGCTATGGAAGGGAGTGTAATGGATTTTAAAAACGTTTCAGTCGCTTCAGAATACTTCTTTTTTAAACTTACACAAAATAAATCATCTATAAACATATCATGTAGCCCTCTCATGTAACTATTCCATTTACGTATAAAATGAAAAAAATATATAAAAGAGCCAATTATATTGGGTTTTCTGATGATTAAGTTTGTAACAAGCTTGCATGACGTCAAATATTTTCTTCGATCAATATTGGGGTTCATCAAACTTCTGCCTTAACACAATGCAAACAATTCATTTTGTAAATAAAGAGAGATTTACGTTTGTGATTTGTGATCTTTGCTTGTGTTTTTGTTTTAGATGTTTCAGTTGTAGAATAGCAGTTATAATTATTCACTCAAGTGAGATTATTCTATTGATCTTCACTAAAGTAAACAGAAAGTAGGTGCCTCATATATTCAGTTCGGTACATTACTTCGACCCCTTGAGACCTCGCGCTTGCACGTTTAAACTTTTCGCTGGGCTTCAAATGCCGTTTGTTTTGCCACATTTCAACACAGTGGTTTTCCAAGGCAGCTGCATTTTAGGAAATAAATCCATACAGAGCCAGCGAAAACAGTACAGCATTGCGGTGGTCCACCCTTCCCACAATACAATCGATGACGTATATCCGAGTCCCCAGTCCCTACGATAAAAAACTTTAAATCGAATTATAATGGTAATAGGATGAATATAGTCATATTGTTGTTATTTCAATCGAAATAACAGGCTCAAAATAGAAACATTGTTTTTAGTTCTTTTGAAAGAAAGTACGTTAACATCGTTGTGTAAGAACACAAAGTAACAACTGTGATTAATGTTATACCTATGCCTTACGCCTTTACGGGTGTCTTCACATTTCATTTCCATTTTCATTATTACAAGTGATTGTCATGGTTACATAGAGTTGTGGTTTATGCCATATTTATCACATCTTATGAGGGAGACATCATTGTTTTGAAAACCTTACAATTACGAATGAATTGCTCATTATATTTTCTAGTGTAGACGAATTTATTCATGTTTGCTCTGCTAGCAGTTGATAAATATTAAAACTGGCTGCTTTTCGGTTTGACTACTAATGATAGTCTTAAATGTTCCAGGAATATTGCAATGGAGATGGAAAGTTGCCAAAGATAACGGCATGGGAATGATTGTAGATTCTATTACACGAAATAGTGTAAATAAGTCCGCATTAACCAACTTCTAAACACCTTTTTATCGGATAGAATATACTGCCTAAATCACAAATAAAAAGGGTGATGAAGAAAATTTATTATACAAGAGTTGTGAGAACGATTTTCCCACTTTTTTTGTTTATTTGATTTGGGGTGTAATTGAGTTTGATCATTATGTAAGATAACTTTCTTTGTGGCAGAATCAAAAAGCTGCAAGATTGTGCTCGGTGGAAAAACCAGAAAAATCGCTAGCCAAACCTCAAGTGAAAAAAAGGTGAATCGCGTTGGAAAGACTTCGTGTTTAGACAGTAAAGTCAGGTTTTCCTCTAAATCCCTAAGATTGATCATCTACGCACTCTGTGTCCATTTTACTCTGAATCAGTCATTCTCCCTGGACGTGACGTGTGTCCCCACAGTCACTTTCTCACTGCCCCCACGGACTGAGTATTACCGTGCTTTCATCTTAATCCGTCTGAATCGCTTGGAGGTTCTAAACATACATCATTCTTACCGAGATCCACAGAAGATGTGTGTAGCTTAAAGGAGGTTTTAGAGTAGTATTGGGTGAATGTTCCCCGGCAAATATCAGCGCTGTGGAAACACGCTCTCTAGGTCGACCCTCTTCCATTTTCGTATTTTATTGAGGGCGTAGACGTGCAAAGCCGTACGGATCAAACCTAGATATCTCTCCTCCATTACCGCATATTTGGCTAACTACTAATACCGGACGCAGACACACGACTCGATTGCGATGTTGGAGGTTGTAAGCGTCTTTGGGGGACTTCAGGGGTTTGCATACCGTCCTCCCTCCCTTGCCTGATACATTGGAGAGTGAAGGTGAAGGGGTGCTTGTCCCGCCCCTCTGGAAAGTTATTGCCCAATGACACCCTGCCGCATAGATATCCTTTTCCTATAAATTGTCACGTCACATTGACTTCAATGTGAGCGTGACCTTTCTAGAAATGAACCAATGCTTCTGTGTAGAAGTACTTCTTGTTTGATCCAAAGATGTAACGATGGTTCAGTGTACCTTGGCATAAAGAAATGTCGCTTGATGTGGCATTGATTTCTAAACCAGTTGCAAAGGGGTTCTGATGGGAGTTGGTTGGTTCCTCCTTGCGTTACATACATACGCCATTGTCATATCAGCTTCTCGAAGACTTCTTCACTATAGCATGATGAATAACGTGTATCGTGTCTTGGTACATGGGACCATGTTGTAGGTCCACCTCTTGGTTTCACATTGGGCGCAATTAGGTAACGTCCATGCTGATATGAAAGAGCATTATCAACTCTGTACGAAGATACAACATCTCAGTCTTATTTCAACCTTCCCATCCCTTTCTCTCTCTTTCTCTCTCTTTGTCTTTCACTTTTTCTGTCTCTCCCCGAGTCATGGAAAGTGGGCCGGGTTAAGGATATATATTGACATTTGAATCAGGCTCACGTGATTAAAGTGGTAATTGCAAATAGGCATTTATTGTGAAATAATAATCGATTAGCCTTAAATTAAATTTGTTGCGATGTTCAAGTTTGCCATTCATTTTCTAAAACTAATTTAGATTCTTGTACTGACTTAACGCCGCGTTGTGTAGACTTGAGTTAAAATAATTTTAAAAAAGGTTAAGACTTTTAAAAGAAAGTAGCTGGCAGTGCCTGATTCTATTAAGCTACAATATTGTAATATGACTTGAATATTCACTTGTATACATGCTTCTATATTTTGTTTTCGGGCCACTCCTTCGCACACATGTTGAGTTTTAACGATAAGTTTGTTTTACTTGAACGCACTTTGGCTACCCATTACACACACCCCAGTGACCAACCCCTGCGAACCATCGCATCAACACAGTATGACGTAATTGCACCACCCACTACCGAACCATCGCACGAACCCCACACATCCCTTTGTAAACGAGCCCACATACCCTTTGGCGAATCATCGCACCCGCCCCTTTCAGTCAGCCAAACGCGCACACCCCTGATAACCCAGCGAGCCTACCACTTGGGATCCATGACACCCACCTGGGCAGGAGACATAGCCCGCTATCTACTGAGAGAAATCACATCGATTCCTAGTTGATGATGTCACAGGGCCCCCTGATGACGTCAATCCATTGGCGGGAAGAAGCGATGAATGAATTAAAGAGATTTTGCTTATTTACAGCCGAGTTTCATCACGGCATGGCGCAAAAACAAACTTAACGCAATGTTCATTTTGTAATGATACCCATGGTAGGCTGTGGGGGATGCGTAATAATTTTTCCAATTAAGCGCACTCCATGCGTTGTCATTATCACCTTCCTAAAATTTGATTTTAATATGAGTATGACACACGATGAGCCTCAATATTTCTAGAAGGATATACCAAAGCCATGTTATTTTGCCCTGTATCTAGGCGACCCCTTAAGATGAACTTGGCAGCGAAATCGAGGAAATTGGTCTAGGGAGGAGATGACGAGAAGATTCAGATGGTCTTGAGAGGGCCTTTAATGTCACATTAGCAAACTTTGGCATATCCGTAAGGGATGCTCATATTATTACAGACACCACACTGGGTCCCCAGACGAGGGAAATAAAGGATGGGACAGTAGAGCGCGAGGCCTTGGCGATGCACAGATTTGCGACGAACTTAGCCCCGCCAAATTATGTTTGCTTTCGCTCGAATTCGAGGCGGATTTTTTTCCCCGTCCGGTATGATGAATACTTTCATTGAATTTTTTCGCATCCGGCCAGAGTTTTCGATATAGCGCACTACCCAACAAGTCAATGGCTGATGCGTGCTGGAAAATGCTGACCCTTGTTTTTTCTTCTTGTTTTCCATTTCCCCTCCATCTCCCTCTCCCTCATGTCGATGGCTTGTTTGTGTATGGTGACATTTTGGGTGGTGACAGCAAAAGAGATGCTTTTACTGTCATCGGCTCGAATCCAAATGTCATGAATGTCATCATGATAAAAAATGAATACACTAGTGTACATAAACACTACATTATGTGGGTTGGCGCACACCCACGTGCGCTGTATGTTGCGCTTTTTGAGTGTGGGATACGTGCCATCCCTTCAATTGTTTTAATAAACATTAAAGAAAGGCTTCGTTAAAGAAAGGCTTCATAAGGCCAATTGAGTGTCATTTTGTCTTTATTAAGATACTGTCACTGACAATTTATAGCTCTCTAATGATTATCTTCCGGGCAGCGGATGGTACACAAGAAGCCATACAATCAACACAATATCAATCAAGTCTGTGCAATGTCTCCACGGAAACTTCCCCATTAAAAAAAAAGGGTTAATATCTTACCTAGATCTTTAACACCCGCTAAATGTTAACCTTTAAATAAACATCTCTAGATCTTGGTGTGGGGTTATGACGGCCTAATTTGAACGAAGTATGAGATCCCAACCTCCTTGCAACCTTTCTGTCGTGTTTCAGATATATATTTTTATTTTCAACTGAGGAAGTTATTGAACATATTCCATATACACGCAAACTCTCAAATGATTATTAGGATAATACAGAATTGTTATCGTCGGTTGGGGATAATAATATAATGTAGTTTTTAAAGCTTCTACCATCCTGGAATTTTGTGGGCAAGCTTTCGTCCACTCCTGTGGACGATTTAAAGCTAAGTGATCAGTCACACATTTCTCAGCGCTGCCTGGTGTCTTGCGATCACTGGAATAAAGATACACTGTAGGTGACAATAGGTATCCAGAGTCCCTGTTTAGTGAAGGCTTAATCCTCTTAATCCATATCGACTCTTCACCTTTCTTGACCAGAAGTTGCTTTCATGGTCAATAATAAGGGCAGCATCCCATCCAATATTATGTCCTGTGAGGAGGGCGTGTTCAACTAAAGTTGAATGGGATGGGTGACTCAATCTGAGAGCTCTTTTGTGTTTTTTTAATCGCCCATTAAGAGTTTTTGTCAGTTTCCCGAATATAAGAATTGTTACAATTAGTAATCCTATAGACAATGCCTGTCTTTTCCTCTCTTGGAAATTGGTCTTTTGGATGGACCAACCTACTACTTGGTGCGTTAGGGCTTCTGAAGGCAACACTAATATCCTTGACTTGGAATGATCGTTTTAAGCGAGAGGATATAGTGTTAACAACAATAATTATTATGATAGTTAAATACTATATTTGCAACAGTGGAAATTAATGCATTAACTATACATGTTCAAACAAACTCTCAATGTACACGTTTCTTACACACAATTATTTCCGCATTACTCTGAGGAGATGGAATGATTAATTACTCGCTGCCATGTGGTATTTCGTGTAGCAATAACTGTTATCCCATTAATGATTTTAAATCACATACTTCCATCTGTCACAAGTTATTAAATTTAATACCTTATGAGAGATTAGGGAGGAGAGAGAGAGAGAGAGATAGACAGTGTTGACAGTGTTGATCATGGGTGCTATGGCGACAATGCTTCCAATTAATACGCCTCAGTTAATTTTTTTATCTCATCACACAAGTTTGATCTTTAAATAATTTTAAACTTGAAACTTGATAATGTTGATTCGATGTTAAAAGTCCAAAAATATATATCACATACCATTGTACGTGTATTGAAATTCCTTCGAAACAATTTGTTTATACTGGTACTCAAAACGCGGATGAAAAAATAGGTCACTGTACAGCCCTACTCCGGATGAAACTTACCAAATGCTTTTCATTGCAAGATATGTGCAATAGTTAGTTACAGGAAATACCAAGTATGACATTTACAAGCTTTTTTTTATCCACCCAGAATTGAATTTACTATCTGTCAACCATGCCATATATTATGTTAACTCTGAAGATCACAGGGCGTTGAGTTCTCAAACAATCGAATAGATCTAATAGCAAAGAAATTAGATCTATTCGATCGTTTCTTTAATTCAGGGTAAAATGTTATTATGCAGCATAAAAATATAAGTAAACTAAAAGTTATCATTTCATTTTGCTTTTTAGCCGGTTTTTGCATGGGTGCGGCCAATTTCCCTTGGCGCTTATGAGGAAAACGTACAAAGGCAGAGTGTGCATGCAATTTGCTTTTAGAGCTTCTTTTTAAAACACAACACCAACTCCACTCTTCTTATTATTGAAACTCAATAAAAGGTTATTTTGTTCTGCATGCTAATTGTGATATGGAATTAATTTAGATATCGAATAGAGTTCTCTCTCCTCGTGTTATGATGCGTAACCTATCTTTCAAAAAGCATCGAAAAACCGGCAACGCTTGGGCTAGCACCAGTGAGTTAGCTTGATTAATTTCATTTATTATGCATTAGCCCGCCATTGTGCATATCATTAGCACCATGATGAATTGCCAATTTGATCAATCAATTGATAATTCATGTCTCAGGCCGCAATGAGGTGTACACGAGGGCGATTGTTTTGGTGTAGATTACGAGGCTGCCGAGGTGATTGTCATGGACAATCTTTGCCTGTTTTCAAATCATGATTAAGCACTGAAGCACGTTGATGAATATCGTGTTGACTAATAATGACATCATGCAGAACAATGCAGGATTAGAATGGAAAGAGAGAGAGAGAGATAGAGATACAGATCGATAGAGAGAGGGAGAGAGAGGTGATCGACATTATGAAGGAGAAAAGGAAGATAAACAAAGCATATATATTGTGTTCTTTATACAGGGTACTCTCTACAGTGCATACACACTGCCTAGCAAGAGAGCCCTGTTAAAATACATACGCATAAGCAGATAAGATGAACTATATGTAACAGGTACCATGAAATCTGAAAGCAGTAAGAATATAAAGATGACATTTTGTTTAATAATTTTCAGATGAGGTCGACTAATAATCATGCGACGCTTGACCCTGTAGATGGCGAAAAGAATATGTACGGAAGATATTAGTAATGGCTGTTTATTTTTAAAATAAATTATATTAATTGCATATTTTGAGGACAAATGAAACTACAAAAATGTTGTTACGATATACGGCATTTATCAAAAGGAGTACATTCAACCATTTTTTTCAAATGTGACATTGATATATTTTTTACACGTTGGAATTAAAGTTCAATATGAGAAATGACGCTTCTCACAATACGTCGTATTGTAACCAAGTAAGAAACTGCTTTTGATAACTATCCTTTTATAGAGATTGGGTTCTGCTCCGTTACACTCTAAAAACTGAAATGTTAAATGTCAATTTAAAAGGGCCGAGGAGTGACCACTCTTTCAAAATGTCAGACTGTTTCTTTTAACCTGCTAGATTCAACCTTTATAGTGTTGGATCCAGCATGTTCAAAGTGTTAATCTACCATTTTGAAAGAGTGGTCACTCCTCGGCCCTTTTAAATGGTGATTTAACATTTCAGTTTTTAGAGTGTAATAATATTTGTTTAAATGTTCACACTATTATCCTTATTATCGCCTCCCTTCAAATATTCAGTGACCTATGTAGCGCACAGTCGCACACACATATCTATCTCTTTTAGCTGTGTTCTATAAAGCAACGATACAGTTGAGCGTTATTTCTATCCGAGGCGAGAAAACCACTTTTATATCTTGTTTTTCTTCACGCCCTGATGCCGCGCAGGGCCGAATCCAAATGTCACGAAATTTTTTGTCGTTATTTTGTTTGGTATTTTTGCCGCAAAGCTGATGCGAATACAAAAAGAGAAATAAATATAGCTTCTTGACAGTAAATCCCAAACGCATATTAATCATACACGGTCGGACGAATGTCTACAAAGTATGCAATTCTTTAGAGGACCAAAATGAATTGTAAGGAGAGACGCTCATTTTTTTCTTTAAGTTTCTTTGGATATCAAAGCGCCGATATATGTCTATAGGCATGTATAAAAAGGTGATTCTATTTTTTTTCTTCAGAGTAGATATTTTGTGCAGCCTCTCGTATTCAGTTTGTGTAATAAACGCATAACTCTTGAAATCAGGGTTGTTTGTGTTTCAATGTCTAAACTTATAGGACAGTTGAATGGAATGATAGATTTCATTTGTCAAAAGGAGGATTGTCTATTTACATTTCGTGTGCAAGTTGTGTAAATATAGTTTGATAAGTCCTTGATCTGTTTCTTTTCGCACCCGTGTGTGGTGCACTGTTACATTTTTTTTTTTTTTTTTCAAATCGTCACGCCATCGTTATTCTACCTATTTTTCTGAACTACAGACTATTAAGTAAATTATCCAACAAGGTATAATATTTCACATAGCTTTTATTATCGAGATAGTTTGTTAGTTTCTCTGTACTCTTCGTAGAGCTTGTTAAATAATTGTATAATAACTCTCATAGCTTTAGGCCTTTGTGTATCGCAAAACAAATATACCTCACTATCTGTGTAATGTTTGTCTAATGACATGCCATGCGATATGTACACTATCAGCGATTATATATGTTCTGACTGGTATTATTTACTACTTTAGAATAGGTGTATATGTTCACCCACAACATGAAGCAAAAGCGAGACCCGGATGAGTCCATAATACATGTGCGGGGTATATCACTTTGATAGACCCTTTCCATCGAATTTCTGAAAAATACAAACAAATTCTTCCCTTTTCCTCGTATTCTTAAGATCGATTGCAGTAATTAAAATATCCATACTGAATGCCAACGTATGAAGATACGAATATTTATTTATCTTGAATCAGGATATAATTGAAAAATAATACTACATGTATAAACAGGATGATATTAATGTTCGGATGGAAAATGTACAGGCAGGGGATCCAGGATTCTAATAAAAAAGGAGAAAATAAATCGTGTATTGCCTTTCATAACTCACGATTCCAAGAAGGTAAATTACGGAAGAAGGAAAGCAAGGAGAGAGAGGGGGAGAGAGAGAGAGAGAGATGACGAGAGATAAAAGTGGGGGGGGGGGGGGAGAAATGCACAATCATCTAGAAATTACCTCTTTTTATAATTGGCCCACACTCTTGTCCCCCTAAAGATTGAACGACAATTTCGAGATATTTTCTGACAAATATTTGTATCCCCGAAGATTCATGCTATCCATCCCCATCCCCATGTGTTCACTCATAATGCATTTGGTTATTTATTCCATATGTCAAAGCTATGCTATTATTTCTAACCACATTGCATTACGCGCGCGGCTCACTGTGCATGTACATTGTAATGCGAAAATTATACATGCATGCTGAATTAAATTTATTGCGACATATGGTAATGCTACAATTTACGATGTTGATAAAGAAATATGATAACCCCAAAAATTAATATTCTCAGTCGATCAAAGTAATCAAACCAGCTATAACTGACTCGATAAATGCATTTCCGTACCGTTTAAACCCTCTCTTCTACATGTAAATTATGCGTATAGACATCACACTCTATATGCACTGAGATGCGAATAAGTGTCTCCGTTGTTTATATTGTCATTTTGTCATCATGTACCGTGTGTATTTGTATAAGACCAGCAGTGCCTTAAAGCCCGTATCAGAGATTATTTTGTAAGCCCCCAAAACTTATCTCACAATAATTATCTGTAGCAGCAAGATGAGTTTTGTTATGAAAGTTTGTGCAAAATATCAGACTCCGTTGTTTTCTTTCTGGAGTGGAGATTGAAGCCCTCTTTTGTGAACAACAAATGGGGTGAATATAACACGGCAAGTTGCAACATTCTAAATCGAAAATTAAAAATGACTGTAATTTTGCTATTAGGGACTTTTATATTCGCACGAAGACAATGGGGATTGCTACGATCGACGTCCTTTTAATGCACTGCCTTGAATGGACGTCACACGTATCAGTCCACGCAAATCTAAAAGTCCCTATTTAATGGATATTATGTTACCATGCGCTTTAAGTAAAGTTTTCAAGAATGTTTATGGTTTTTTAAAAACATTTTGGCCCTCTTACAAGTTTTGTCATTTTCACCTTTCAAATCCCCGCAGTGCCCGTTATAGCGCATACAGTCATGGTAGTGTGGTAGAGAGAGTAGCCTACTGTAATAGTTTAACAGGGGGAGGGGGTGGGATGGCATTCGAAGGCCCCAACCACTGCCATATTTTGTTCAAAAATGTAGAGCCTGCGATTGAACATACATTTCGATACAAACAGTTTTTTTTTTGTAAACCCCCAATGAAGTTTATGAATTTCTAACTTTTCTAGTCGTCCCTGTACAGAACTTCATTTAACCGTGCATTTCCCATTTACATGTATTCTCACGATTGAAAGATTCACCATTGTATTTTGCTGGGAAAGAATATGAATGTCAATAAAAACCCTACATACCTTCACGCCTTCTTTTCGTGTGATGGCCTGAATGGCCTCTAAATAGAAATATCTGTGTCAATAGAACGGGTGGGTGATCTTTTAAGTCAATATTCGATGAAAGGAGATTTTGGGGTTAAACATTGTTCAAAGGGGATATTTTGCATGTATTTTCTAAATCCCAGCTGTACAATTCAATTCTGTACGTGATATAAATGTTAATATAAATGAAATTTTTGTATGGTGCTTTATTTGACGGCTAGAATATTTATTGTATGTTTTCTTTTTTCTTTTTTTTTTTACTTGAGGCTTATCAGTAAAGTTTGAATCCTGACCCAGAAATCATGACACTATGTAATTATTGTTATATCAAGTCACCCACACAACTGTACTAATAATAGCATATCTAGTCAATTTCATTACCATTGCTATTTTGTACTTATGTTGATCAATTCTTTATTGTTTTTTAAATGTTATCATATATCCCAAAGGGGGTTAGTGAGTTAATAATAAACATTAACATTTCTTATATTTGTAATTGCATTTTAATGAGTTAACAGTTTCGAAGAACATTAATGTGATATTTGAAGACAGTATATTACCGTTACTGACACTGATACTGTACTTGAAAAGATGTTCAAAATGACTGGACTGTCTATTTTATCGGCTACATCTTTCGAGACCAACAATAAAGGTCTAGCGAACCTTCTGAAAAGCCAAATGGCCCGCTCGGACTAAGTGCCCACGACACCAATAGTCCGCGAGACTGACATTATTTTGGACCTTCCATCAACGGTTTTCATGGTTCACCAGACCTATATTTCCGGTCTCATGGGCTGTCGGTCTACTGGGATGTCCAAATCCTATCTCGTGTCCCATTTATTCTAGTCTACAATTGCTCCCACAATAAGATTTCATGTCATTCTCTTGATCATACCATGTGCTATCTTGCTATCAACCTAGGAAAACCTAACATCCAAGTTGAGAGTATGTTAACGCTTCAACTGAAATCGGTTGCGGTAGTAGATTTTGTCAGACACGCAGCAATTTCTTTGATTAATCACTGTGGTTGTATACGCTTCTGCAGAGGTTTCTAATCTTACCTTATTTTGTTTCATCTTTGTTTTTGTTTCTCTAGGAATCTGTGTGTTCAGTGATCCTCAAATCCATGATCAGCGCTTCCACACTCGGGCTTTTGTTCCTCATAATAATGTATCACACAAGAGAAATCCAGGTAAGAGTCCTTTTATTCTCATTTTTGTTTTCGTATTCTATAATAGGCGGAGCAAGTACACCCGTTGCACGCGAGACGTAACTTTGATTGTCTTATTATGCCTACGCCAATCAACACTATGACGATAAATAGCTACTCAATGCAGTATCTATTGTATGTGAACTATTCAACTTGTTCTCACTTTGATACGGTGTTACTTTAATTAATTTCTGACGCAGTTCTACGTCATTTCCGTTCCTTATGAAGCGCCATTTGCTTGACGCATGCGTCAGTGAGTGATTCCGCCTTTTAACGTACTGTGGGGGAGGGGCATGTACATAACTGTATAAAAATGAACATTGCGCGTAAATGCTGGCGTATGGGCCAATACATTTTACAAGCTTTATTTGCTAGCGCATTTAATAAGGCAACATAAACCTGACGTCACGCGTAACTGACATTACAGGTGGGCCAAGATAAACCTGCCTTCAATTGCTTTATTCCATACAATTTCGGTAATTCTAAAATCAGATGATCATAAATATGGTGAACCGAGATATCTTTTACGTGATGACATGATTTTGCTTAACTTAGTAAAATCATTAGGTTCATTAATTTTGTATGGGCTGAAGAGTTTTACACTACGTCTAATCAGGGAACTAATTCAACCCATTCAATTGGGTTTAAAATTAGACTAGAGTTAGACTGTACGCTTTTCAGCAATATCGGTCATTTACTGTTGGTATAAGAGCAATGGTGTGTATGTGCGTGACTGCGTGTGTGTATCGTATAACGCACGAATGGATTTCGTTAATCATTTTTACCTTTAAAATTCCGTTAATATTCTTTACATGAGTTTTCAAATAAAATATTTTTCTTTTTAAGTATAAGATTGAAGGAAAATTGGTCAGTGTGACATATTGTTAGGTATTTTTAAAGCCACCTACGATTATGTGTAATGTTTGCACACCTCTTCTAATAAAGGTGGATCTACCGCTTTAGTGCAATTGAATTAATTGCCCATAAACTAGATGCCCCATAAATCCCAATTAATTATCCAAAGTTGACTTTCATGCGTAACGTACAACCAGTCGAGTTGACTCAACGATCTGGTAGCGACCTGGGGAAATCGTGTGACTAGAATATCGTTTGAAGGTTTTGTAGAAAAATGCTATGCATGCACGTAATATTTATTCAAGATATACATGAATTGAAACTAGAAAGGCGCCATTTTTATGACGTTCTCGACTTGTTGACTGTCATTGCATTATCAGCATAGTGCGAATAGATGTATTCGAGTTTTCTCTTATTTTTTTTAACAACAATTTGTGCATTTTGTTAAAAGCCGAGTCGATAAAATAACATTAAAACACGATCGAACAAACTTAGGAGAAACGAACTCAAGGACAGTTTCAATGCCGTGTTTAATGTACCATAAATATAATGTTTGGATCGGTAGGTAATAAATCATATTCGCACATTTCAACGGGAGATGAAAACAAAGCTTGAGATTACCTTAGCTTGACATTTCAAAGGTCTTTTCAATTTTTGTTGTGAAAGAAGAGAGAAAAAACATTATCACAGCGGATGTCACCTGTAGTGAGTTAGAGGTTCGACATTGGCTCGTGGGGTACGTGACGGCAGGCGCGTAGCCAGAGTTTGATGTTTTTGGGGGGAGGGGGCACATACATGTAATCGATCGAGGTAAAAAAAAGGGGTCTACAAAATTTCAATCGATCCTGGAAATTTTAGGGGGACACGTGCCCCCCCCCCCCCCCCCCCGTGCCCCACCCGTGGCTACGCGCCTGCGTGACGGATCACATAATATTTATGGCAGTCTGTGAAGAAAGCGTGACTGTATTTCCTATTGATGTGCAGTTTATCGAATTCAAAGATGATTCAGTAAGCTGAAAACAAAAACAAACGTACAGACAATGATCAAACAGCAACCAAACCTCGATCTTCTTCCCTTTAAGAGGGCCTCGGCTCCGATAATGATATACCCTATCCCACCGTCAGAGGCCGTGTTGGACCACGGAAGGCTCTTCTTCATACGATTTACATACGACAAGAGGGTTCTTGAAACGAAACGCGCTGGTGGTTTGCCAAGTATATTTTGCTTCCTTATTGATTCTGAATAAGAACGACAACAAGCTGCATGGTGGAGAATTTGGTTTGTGATGGAAATTTGTGATGACATGTATAATCGCCGAGAGGTCGATTCTGATTTGGAAACCTAAAAGCGTACCAATTAACGTCAAAGAGCATTTTCCATGAAGAATTTCGACTTATCAATGCCATTGTTTTATCCCC
This sequence comes from Strongylocentrotus droebachiensis, assembly GCA_035222895.1. Lineage (NCBI taxonomy): Eukaryota > Metazoa > Echinodermata > Echinoidea > Camarodonta > Strongylocentrotidae > Strongylocentrotus > Strongylocentrotus droebachiensis. Next base: position 240,296 of record JAVYIG010002159.1, read on the forward strand.
CCCCCCCCACCCTCCCGCTGTTTGCTACTCCCCTTCTCTCTCTCTCTCTCTCTCTCTCTCTCTCTCGCTCTTTCTCTCTCTTTCTCTCTTCTCTCTCACTCTCTCTATGCCTCTATGTTTATATGCTTGTATCCCTCTCCATCTATCTCTTTTTCCGTATTCTCCTTGTCTTTGCTGCCATCCTGTTTACCTTTTTTTCCCCCCTGATCTCTATTTCCCTCTCTATCTCTCTATCTGTATATAGTTTTTACCTGTGATTTCGGTTCTTTTTCCGGCCACTCCTTTCTTTCCTCCTTCGACGCTTTCTATTGTCTCTTTCTGTTCGCATGCCGTTATTCTTCTCTCCTCTCCCACCTACCCTTGCTCGCTCTCTCTCTCTCTCTCTCTCTCTCTCTCTCTCTCTCTCTCTATCTTTCTCTCTCTCTCTCTAACACACACACCCAAACATTGTTTTCTTTCCTCCTTCTCTCTCATATCATTTTGCTTCGTAATTCCCTTTCTCTCTCTCCGTCTTTTATTGTACATTTCTATCAGCATTTGTCTTTGTCTTTTTTCTATACAATCACCATTTTTTTAAATCTTCCATAGCTTACACGCACATTCATATACCACCAGTTTCTACGTCCTCTACTAAAGGTCCCACGCCTCCCCCTTTACTGCCACTCACTCTGTCAAACTCTTTACTCTCAGTCGACTCCCTTTCCTCTAAATTCATTTTCGACATCAAGAATCCATCACTCTCCTTCTAAAATTGTTTTAGATTCCTCTGTGTAGTGTACCTTTTATCCGCGACCACCATCAATTTATGCGCCATCGCAAACGTTAACTATGATCATTGAATGTTGCCCGCCCCCTTACCAGTACATGGATGTTATACACAATGAGAGGGAATAAAATAATGATCAGAATCAAATGCTGTATTTATTACAGTACATGTCTTTATTTTTAACAGATAATACGTTATTGTGTGATTAAAACGCAAAAAGGAAAGAAAGACTTTCGTATGTTATGTCATCAAAACGGCACTGAGCCACACAACAACATTCTGACTATAAACAAAAAATCTATAATTCTTAAAGAGGATCGATCATGACATTTACAGTGACAATCCGAATTCCATGAAACTGCTAAAAAACATGTTAAGGTAATTATGGGATAAAGCGTCAAATGCGGGCATTTTATGAAAGTTCATTGACAGTGAAAATTTGTCTTTCCTCCTCAATATTTTGCAGATCTCGAGAACTCGTTTCGTTATAATATATTTTGATTGTTCTGACACTCTATCTCACATAGCGCTAAACCTCTTCTTCTTTTTACTTTGCTGATACTTTATGATTAATACCTTTGATAGTCCAAAGACTTCGGAGGTATGGCATTATCATATTTTGTAACCACGGTTACTATGGTTACACGAAAGAAATTCAGTAATACCAACATCCCCTGGTACCTTTCCTTTATAAACCGATTAGTTCCGGGTGTTATGCTTTTAGCCTCGTATACCCTACAACATATGGATTTTATTTATGCTTTTACCCTTTTCTTTTTGCATTAATGAGATGTTTTTATTCGGCTAGGTCTGAAAATAGCCCAGGGGTGAAAAACACAGATTTCGCTCTAGTGTTTTATAGCTGGTACGATAGTAATTACTATTTTCCCAAAGTGCTTTTTTGGAAATGACATTTAATTGCCTTTAGATCCGGTCCAGTATAATAAGATACATTTTACAAGTGTGGTATACAGGAATTTGTCGCTATTGCTATGCCCCAACTTTCGTCTTTCTAATAAGAAAACATATGCCCGTTTTAAAATCATCTAGAAATTCACAAAACTATGACGCCATTAAAAAATAATTACCGAAATCGTATCTTCCTTTTTCTTTTAGAAATAGAAATGTATACGAGCTGCATTTTTTTATTATTTCTGTGTTGATTGTGGACATTAAAGAAAAAGTTGAGTTCTGGTCATGCAATTGCATCGTGAAAGAAACGGTGTGGAATCGATCAGAAAAAAGGTTGATCATGTAGCATATAAGTATTGGTGTATACTGTTAGGTTCTGAAATCATCAAAATGATAAGAAATTTGGCCCAGTCTTGGTAAAGTTACAAGCACTGTACACATGAAGATGTATATGGGGCTACACTAACATGTGGCATGAAAATCCGTCCCGATTTGTATGTTGTTACATACCATATTTAGAATATGAAAGTATTTGAAGAGCCATGCTTTTCGGGGAACATTTTTTATCTGCTGTTCTTCCACATTTGCATAATAAGAATGATAACGCTCACAATTTATTTTTCACCTCTTCCCAGAACACAACCTTCTCTTTAAAGACAGACACCTTAATACGTTTCCAACTCAGACGCATAACAGTTGCGCCGAATATCACATCTGTTGGATTTAAAGCTACCGTTTTCCATGGGGTCCTCATTGAATAAACATTAAACTGATAAAGAACTTCAACAATTTGTATTCTATATCATACCAAAAGGATTCAACTTAATATAGCAAACGGGTCAAAGTGAACGTTCGTCTTATATATGGAATGAAGGGAAAAAACACGATTTAAATAATAACAATACATTGCAAGTAATATTACTAATGCATTTTGGCAATATGAGAAGTACCAAGGTGGGCTTTTATGTTCTTGTCGTTGTGTATATTATAGTATTCGTGAGCATCTTGTTCTCTCTAATGACATCTCAGCTATGCAGGATTTATCCTCCAAAATGGTTTATATTAGTTATTACGTCATCACCTCGCTGTCCATCCACTGGAAAAGATTGAGAGAGAAAATGAGAGGGGAGAGTTGAAGGGGAAGTCCACCCTAATATCAAGTTGGTTTTAATAAAAAAACAGAAAACCAACAGAAATACGTTAGTGAAAGTTGGATCAATATCTGATCAATAATAGAAAAACTATGATTTTCTAAGTTGTCATTCAATGAAACAAAAATAGATTTTTTTTTTAAAGTTTGAAAATAAGAAAGTTATGAATTTTGAAGGTTTGCTCAATCAAACACAAATTGGCAACTCTATGGCGTATTTTGCGAGGTCCTCTCCAATTTGCTCTGTTCAGAAATTTCATAAACTTTCATTTTCTTAGTTATTGATAATGGAATAGTTTAGTTCCATACAGGGGCTGTATAAAAACATATTTGCAATCATTCTATTTAGGGTTAATATATGATTGAAAAATTTCTTTAGGGAACATAAACATTTCTGATTTTTTTTTACAGAGCAAATGGGAGGGTTCCTCGCAAGATGCGTCACAGAGTCGTCAATCTATGTTTGATTAATCACACCTTCAAAAGTGTATAACTTTCCTATTTCTTTGCTCAAACCCTCACTGACCTGTTTCTTTCATTGTCTGCTTCAGTCTATTAAAAACAACTAAATGTCAAGATGGACTTCCCCTAAAAAAAAAAAAGACAGAGGGAAAGGTAGGGTGAGAGGAGATGGACGCAGAGAGAGAGAGAGAAAGAGAGGGGGAATATCGAGGGTGATATAGACAGAAAGACACATTCAGATAGAGAGACCGACATACAAATGAATAAAAGGGTGGGATAAGAAAGAGGGAGGAGTGGAGGCAGATAATAGTGAAAGAGGGAGGGGGCAGAGAATAACATATTATGAGAGATAGAGTGAGGGAGAGAGACGGAGGAGTAAACAAACATGTAAACCGAAAAGATAGGGAGAGAGAGAGAGAGACTGCGAGACAGACAGACAGAGGCGGGGCAGTTGAAAACAGACACACGGACAGGCAGGCAGGCAGACAGGCGTGGAGTAAGGAAAGGGGGTATATCAAGGGAGGAAGATAAGGCGAGGGAGAAGATAGGTCGTGAAATAGGGGTAAACTGATAAGAATGTGTCGTTGCGTGTGTGTGTGTGTGTGTGTGTTTGTCCGTGTGTTTGAGAGAGAGAGAGATAGAGGCAGAGTTTATACCGATCCTTGCATGGTTTCGACGCCATCATCCTATACTACCTTCATTTCCATTGAGCAGCTGCGTTCAAATCTTGAAAGGGCCATGTGTCAGACAAATTGTTATTGCGTCGTCAATATTTAGCACTGATTTATTTTGTGAAGTGATCGTGGTGATGTTAAATGTCTATTTGTATATTCTAAATAAGGACAAAAATATATGTAGCTACTATTCATGCTTGGATTGATTTGTCTAGAGTCTAGACTGTCCTAATCGTTTAAGACAGTGCAAGCGCAACAACAAGCTAGATAACGTCCCCCCCCCCCCCCCCCCCTTTCTTAGATAATGTGATTGGTTTACACATGTACTGCTCTGGAAAACAACCAGACTAACCAGCAATCAATTGAATTGAATTCATTGTTTAGGGGTGGCTGCATCAAAGCCCCAAACCAGACATTTCACGATTGAAAACGCGTTGCATGCGAGTCCATGTGCATGAACCAACCGTGACGTTGCGTCGGGTAATGTAGGGCAAACATGCAAGCCCGAATCAGCTGGGTGGCGAACCATACCAATTCTCAGGCCGATCGAAAAGGCGCCACCGTCTCTCCGTGGAGGCGTCGACACTGTGTTTGGCTGCCACTTGTCGGGGGGGGATGTGGGGGTGGAGGGGTGGGGTGGGGGAGGGAGAGAGTGAAAGAGAGAGAGAGAGAGAGAGAGAGAGAGGGGGGCTAGGAGAGATATACCGAGAGCGAGGGGTGGTAGAAAAGATCGAAACATTACCATCATGACCATGAAGAGGCGAAAAAAACGTTTGGCCTATGCATGATAGCAATAGGGGAAAGAGATGAGAGAGAGAGAGAGAGGGGGGGGGGGGGAGGGAGAGACACACACAGATATAGTGACAGAGACAGGCATAATCATATACATAATGTATTCACATAGCCAAATAGATAGACGGACGGACTGACTGACAGAAATAAAGTATATCAAAAATAACAAGAGAGCACCGCTCTGCGTAAACCGTAAATCAACCCAATCTAGTAGCGTACTCCAACTGCTCCATGTTACGATCAGAATTTATTGCGTCAGTGATTCAACGCATGTCATTGGTTTTCATTAAGAAATGTACTGACTCCACCCCAAAATGATGAATGTTGTGAAAGGTCGGATAGATCCTTTACGTTGGACATAAATGTCATGTACCTTTGATAAATGATTTTCTCAAAGTCAGAAATCAGCCAAGGACAAAACTTTGAAGGAAAAGTACTCAAATTAAATGTTAATTAAACTGGATGTGGTTCGATGGACTTTCATTTTTTTTGAAAGCTCGCAATTGCTGCAGGATTTGCCATGCTTTTAATTAGTTTTAAATCGATTAGTTTGCCTCATAGATACTAAGCAAGCATTGATTACAAATGTTATGTAGAGAGATTGAATGTTTCATATACTTCCTTCAGAGAGTCTGAACATAGACATTGTTATGTTTAACGTGTTCTTCCGACTTGAAACCATATAAGATGACATTTATCTGCTGTTTATTACTTGGTGCAAAATTGGGATCTGGGAAAAATTTCTTCCATTTTTCAGAAAATGTCCAACATTCACGTACAGTGTACAGTCAAACCCGTCCATAGAGGCTACCCTCTCCGCTATATGCATTTGGCTTTTCTGGACAGGTTTCAGAACAGGCATTTCTTTCTCGAGAGAGTGATAAAAAAATGAATAAGGTGGCCTTTATAGCGAGGTGCACACTAATTGTTAAGGATTGATACATTTGCGTGTGTCTGTGTGTGTGTTTGAGGGATTCCAGTCCTCTCAATTGAAGGTATTCATACATGGCATTGAGTTTGACCTGGTGTGGGAGTGAAGGCACATCTCACATCGGTCTATACTTTCACTCAGGATTGCGATGGACCGCATAGCAAGCGGGACGTCGCTCTTTCGCTGTGACGAAATCGTGACACGGCTTCGCTCATCCCGCCAAAATCCCCCGGCTTGCGGGGGCTAGCTCTATTAGCTCCTTGGAGAAATCGATCAAATGGCTTTTATTATTCCTGAAGGCGGCTCAGATCGTGATGCACGGGGCAAAGTGGTTGCCTCAATCGCAAGATTGGAGCAAGACAGCATAGCTATCCAGTCGGGAAAATAGCAGGATATGCACAAATTGATAGAGAAGTATTGAATTTAGGCTCATTTGAATCGTCGGTTATTCGGACTAAATGTAAAGAGGATAGTATTATTGCATCTTGTTTGTATCAAAGCAAACACAGCCAGTCCAAGAGACTGCTTCAAATAATTGGATGCATTCATATTTTCCAATATGTTATTAGCACTTTGTAAATTGCAGCATAATGGATTTTGTTGATGAAATTGAAATAACTGAATATTAAAACAAGCATAACATTGCCCTTTCGCCTTCACACGACCATGAAGTCATCCAGTGGTTCTCATCGTAATCATTGCCATGACAAGTAAGCTGTTCAGTAAAATATTAACCAAGATGGCAAGAATTTTAACCCGCTTTGGTTCCTAGTATACCAAGTTTACCTTCAAATAGCAATTTAGAAAATGATAACACGTGGTATTGATAGTATTATTTACTTTTACTAATTTAAACAACAAAAAATATTAATAGTTGATAAAATAAAATGTATAAATAAATAGATAATGAGTCTAATTACTCATTAATAATAAGTATAGTATAGAAATGATTACCGTCTACTTGGGGCCGGCCCTTCATGCCTTACCTGATTTTCCTGTTTGACCTACAGTATAGACTCGTCATTCGACTACTCAATTATGACTTATTACTATCTGTATGAATATATATTGAGTTCCCCATCATCTATTTTCAACCTAGAGGCCGTGTCATAAATTCCCTCCTGCCCCGGGGAATGAAGGAATGAACGAAATTTATTTCATCAATCATTGAACATTTTTCATGCTACCATGTTGTCGAAAATAGGGTTTGATATCCAATTTTGTCGGTGTTATTTCGGTTCAAATGACCTTCATGTAAATGTTAAGGCATGCCAATTTGCGAAACATGAGGGCGAATACAATGTTGGGACAGTTTGTGAAAATGCACACAATTAATAACTGCTGCGCGACATAAACATAATGGGTTAACACCTGAAAGTTATGCACTAAATATTGGTTGGGCGTAAAATTTCCTGAACAGATATGACCAAATGTCTGGGCAATTTCATGGTTCTTAACTTGCGGTGAATTTTGATAAATTTGTAGTCATTGATGATCCACGTTAGGCACAACAGGACAAAGGTCGAGTTTCATTTCTTTAGCTTCCTTGGAAATACATATCTTACCCCCATATTAGAAAATTGAACCCCGTTATGGAAGGGTTTGTCTTGACATGGACCTACTAAGATGGTCTTGATGAAGCGGGAACCTACGGACTACACACGTCATTTTGTTCTCTAAAGATAAAGTTGAGTTCTGGTCATGATATTGCATTGTAAAAGAAACGGTGTGAAATTGATCAGAAAAGGTTGAGCGTGTAGCATAATATGTAGCAAATAAGTATTGGTGTGTACTGCAAGGTTCTGGAATCATCAAAACGATCAGAAAATTGGCACAGTCTTGGTAAAGAGTAATAAGCAATGTACACATGTATACGGGACTACACAAACATGTGGCATAAAAATCGGGCCTCCTTTTTAAGCTGTTACTTGTCATATTTAGAATATGAAGGTACATGTATTTGAAGAGCCATGCTTTTCAGGTGACATTTTTACTCTGATGTTCTTCCACACTTGCATAATAACGATGCTAACGCTCACAAATTAGTTTTCACCTCTCCCCAGAACTCAACCTTCTCTTTAAACGGGTGACTCACATTTCATGTTTTTGCATTAAAAAAAGAAGAAGATTCGTCACAAATTAATCCTTCAGAAGTAATGAGCGAACTAAGATGTGAAGTATAGAATGGCGAGCAACAATGTGCGAATTGCTGACACCCCTGATTAAAACTCTTAATATTTATCCTGCCCGTAGCTGACACATGTCATTAAGATGATTTTACTGCCGTGATTGCACCTGAGCCCGTTGATAGTTTCCTTGATATAATACAAGAGAGAGAGAGAGAGAAACAAAGAGAAAGGGAGAGAGAGAGAGAGAGAAAAAAAAACGAAACAATTATAAATGAGTGATAAAATACCAAGATAATGCATGTTTCTTTCTAACCAAATAAGACCTGCTATTGAAATCCGCCATCTTTGTTTGTCGTTCTTTTTCAACCCATCCTCGGTTGGCCTTCACGCCTGTGCATTTATACATGCGTTGATAGAAAGTAGCGCAACTCGTCCCGGTTCGCCCACACCGTAAAGAAATTCCATTTACTGTAATTGAATTGAAATATTCATAGCGCTGTCTCCCTCAATTTGTAATTTATACTCGCGAACATTGATATCTGTAGTTCCTTTTCATTACCTAATTTCTAGATTTTTCTCCTCGGTTTCGGCGTGGGAGACAGGTCCATTTCTATGAACTGTCAATTATTTGTTTATCCTCTCTTACTTTTTTTCTGTCGCAACTTGTTAAGGATGGGGTTATATTTTCACAACGTATTGTAGTCAGGCGCGTACGCAGGATTTTTTCAAGGTTTTTTTTTTAACATTTATAAATCGGTCCGAAAATTTCGCAACGACTCAGCCAGCCGCTGAATAAGCGGGGGGGGGGGGGGAGAAGAGGACACTTTTTTTTTTGTTTTTTTTTTTGGTCCCAAAAAAATCGCAACGACTCAGCCGACCGCTGAATAAGCGGGGGGGGGGGGGGGGGGGGGGGGGACGCTTTTTTTTTTTTTGGTCTCGAAATTTGGAAATTTGACATTTTGCTCAGTTGGGGGGGGGGGTAAGGCCACCTTTTTTAGGTCGGTCGTGGGAATAATTTTTTTTTTCTTTTTAATAAAAAAAGAAAAAAAAATCAAAAGGGGGGGGGGTTTAGGTTTTTTTTAGGGGCGTTTACATACATAAAATTACCCAACCCCCCAACCCCCCTGCGTACGCGCCTGATTGTAGTGTTGAATGATTTTCTTTCTCTCTATCGCCAAGAGATAATGAAAGTAATGGAACTTTCTACGAAAGCACGTTCATGATAAGTGGATTCAATCAAAGAAATTGCTTACGTTCAAACTCATCGTTTTCTAATTACTCATAACTCATTATAGTATCTACACCTTTTCTCGAACGTCTGTTCAAGTAATTACTCATACTAATGACAGGTGTCCCTAACTATAATTATTGTACTCAATAAAGGCATTTCTTCTGCCTTACTATAACAAAATTAAAATCAAAATGGATTGATTTTGTCTTCTGTTCTCTTAATATCATCACCCACATCAAAAGATCGTTTACACTTTGACGTCTCACGTATGCATAAATTATTATGTAGACTGGAGTATGATGAACAGCGAAGCCTTGAATGTATAATCCCAACACAGTCGCAACGCCGACCGTGTCCGTCCGGCGGCGGCGGCGGGCCGCTAGGGGTTAAGCCCAGAGATGGATGGATGCTATTAACCACTCCTTCCGTCCGTCGACGTTCCTCCACCAATATCCGTCTTCCTCCGATGTCGATGGCCTCAATTCCGTTGCCATGACAAGCCGCGGGGCATCCGGGTCTTGCCGTGTTTTCATCTTTAGCCATATCAACGGCCATAGCATAAGAAATCAGAGCTAGACTTCTCCCAGCAGTTTCGTGCGTATCATGTCATAAAGACAGCATTATAATCTATACTGCGTTACGAGTAGTTCAGGGTTTTATACCGTTTCAACTGGGCTGTTGTATTGAATTGAAAATCATTATACTTAGCCCTTTTCCATGTTGTTTTTATCAAATCCAACTATTTTTATTAATAATTGTGTCACTAAACCTTTTGTTAAAGTTGAATTTATAGATGGGACAAGCAATCATGTAATTTGTTTGCGCACCACATTGCGCGCTGTTTTCCGTGTCCTCTATATTATTGCCTTGGATTTTATGGAAGAAAACAAATCATAATACATGTCTTCAATAAGGCATACACAGATCCTCAGCAGGTACACGTCAAAGGAAGGGGATTATATACACAATTTACTAAGGAAATCACAAACTATTTATAGAAAAATTTCAAGGTATAATTATATTAAAATTGCTGAAATAAAAGCCCTAAAATATTGTTCCTGAGTTCTGTCGGGTCATTACTGTAAGCCAATACTTCCCAAAGCGTTCATGTTGATTATTCCCTGTAATAGTCATGTGACTATCATTACCATTACGCTCTCGAACCTTAAATTTTCGAGGAATTGATGGTCGCCTAAAGTGAATGTAAACCTTACTTATCGTTCACGATTCATCATTCTACATACAATTCATGACAGACCAACTTCTAACAAGTTTTTACTTCTCTGTTCGCAAAATACTTGGGGGGGGGGGGCCCGACCATTCGCATGGATTCGTGACATGATCTCGTTAGTGCAGCTTCTCCTGCTAAATTATATGCATCACGTGACCAGAATTTGTCAAGACGCATCAGTTCGCTGAACCACGGAGTTGAAAAGGTCGAATCTTGCTTGGGAGATGTATAAATTCGCAGCGATCGGTAATGCACCTGACATCTCATCTAATGAGAGCGCATGCAGCGTGCTTGGCGTGATGTTTCGCTGATGCCGCGGCGTCGCTAGACTAAATGGTGGAAGGGTAGAGTGTTTCGGAAGAAACGTCAGTAGTATGGAGAGGGTGGGAATGCTATTTTGGTTAGGACGGAGGACAGAATAGGGAGATGTGGAGAGAGAAAGGGAGAGATACACAAAAAGAATAAGAGAAACAAATAAACAAGTGTTAGAGTGAGAGAAAAGTTGTTGGGGAAAAGAGACAGAGCAGGGGCAGACAGAATGTTTAGAACAAAATAACGATATAGATACAGCCAGAGGTATAGTGAAAAATAGAGAAAAATAGCAACGTGAGAGAAAGAAGAAGAGAGGGAAAATGGGTAGAAATAATGGTTGTAAACTATTGTGGCGAAAGGGGAAGAGATAAAGGTACTCGTTCTTAAAAAGGTTTTTTTTTTTTTGGGGGGGGGGGGGAGGGTGGTGACAATATCTATTCGCAAGATATATATCAATCAGTTGTGTCAAGATAACTATCTACGTTTGGGTACAGGAATAAAAGAGCTAATACTCCAGCTGCAATTAAGACGTGGACGCTCAACATCATGCCAGTATTATTCATGTTTGTAACGTGGCGTCATAAATCATTAATGCTTTGGGGCGCTCCCCTCGGACGTCCTAATATCAATAATGATATCAATACCTGCCCCCGCAGGGGCATCTCCCAACCTCGTGGAACGAATCGCAACGAAGATTAATTACGGTAGGCCTAACTAGAGATTCGCAATTCCATGAATTATGTTCTCGCAAAGGTTTTGTACGACATGTTTCAGATTTCAATATGTATTGATGTAGGTGTCAAGCGATGTGGACACTCGTAGTAAGTGTGTCGCTTTGTAAAAGCAGTAAGCGACCAGACAAACGTTTGGAAAGGTCCTATAGAGTTTACTTTTTGTAAAACAATATGATATAATAATGATTATATCCATGACCTATTACTACCAAAGAAGAAAAAACATTGTATTTTAGGGGAGGCCATTGAAATATAAGGGTCATCTCACAGAGAATAAGGAATAAATATTATGTAAGAAGTTTATTTATCCTTGTTAAAAATACGTATGAAAAGAAAGAAAACCAATGTTGGAGAGGCAAATAAATGAATAAATAAACAAATAAAGCAATAAATCAATTGTACCGTCTTGTATTCCACCTTTTGATATGACGAAAAGGTTAACAGAAGGTCCATATTGCTCTCATATAATTGCTCGTCGCGGTGGTGTGTATGTGCAAATAGCCAGACACCTAAAGTTCAATTGTAGTATGTCTTAAATTACGTCAGGCAAAACACATGCTCGTTATACTGAAAAGCGATCCGGTCTTGCGGTGCCTTGCGAGGATGTGTTTATTGCTAAACCCTTTTTTAGATTAAACGCAGGACAGGATATTAAAACGGAGAAGAAAAAAATCGGTAGTAATTACACAAACTAATATCTTCCGGTTATCAAGTGAAAGGAGTTGAATGCTAATTTGATTGGAGGCAGTAGTAGAAATAATGTGTTGTTGGACACCCTCTCCAGCGTATCAAGAGCCAGGTTCACTCAGAAGCAATTTAGTAATACAAGGAAGAAGAAAATGCAGAATGTATGCTTCTCTAAGTACTTACGGAAAACACAACATATGGGACTACTCCCTCTTCTACTTTCGGCGCTACTATTTGTTTATTTGATATTTATTTGTCTATGATCATTAGATAATGATAAAACTGTTTTATCGATCCCGTTTAGAGATTGAATTTGTTGTACTAAATACTAAGTGTCACAACAATGTAGTTTTTAAAGCTTCTACCAAACTTGAATTTTGTGGGCAAGCTTTCGTCCACTACTGTGGACTTTCTCAAGCTAAGTAATCTTTCACACGTTGCGCTGCCTGGTGTCTTGCAACCACTGGACCAAAGATAGGTGACAATAGGTATCCAGAGTCCCTGTTTAATGTAGGCTTTAATCCTCTTAGTCCATATTGAATCTTGTACACAATGCCTGTCTAGAGGAAAAGACAGGCATTCTGTACAGGATTACTCGCACAGATTGTAACAATTCTTATATTTGGGGAAACTGGTAGAACAGAGCGATTAAAAGAACACACAAAAGCCGTCAGATTGAGTCACCCATCCAATTCAACTTTAGTTGAACACGCCCTCATCACAGGACATAATATTGGATGGGATGCTGCCCTTATTATTGACAATGAAAGCAACTTCTGGTCAAGAAAGGTGAAAGAGTCTATATGGATTAAGAGGATTAAGCCTACACTAAACAGGGACTCTGGATACCTATTGTCACCTGAGAAAACGTGTGAATAATCACTTAGCTTGAGAAAGTCCACAGGAGTGGACGAAAGCTTGCCCTTAAAATTCAAGGTTGGTAGAAACTTTAAAAACTATATTATTATGATTATCCCCAACCGATGAAAGTCTTCTGTATCACTTCTGTTGGAGTTTATGGGATTCTCTACCCATTTGCTTTACTCGAGTTCAAGACTGGATACCAAGATCTGTCAAGAGTTTATATGAAGATGTGGACCCCAATCCCCCATTGCATAAAACTTAGCATTGATGGTAACTTTGCCTTTGATTTTTTGTCCTCTTATCCTCAAGCGATAGTAATAGTAATACATATGTACATTAATAACTCAATGATTGAGTGAAAAATAACATAGGCTAAAGATTAAAGTATATTCAACAATTCTTCCAGCTTAGTATTATTTTCTTTGCTAACACATTCATATCTTAAAAATAATCTTAGCAACGACAAAGTATTTGACTTTGATGGTTACTTCCATCAAGTGTCCATGGAAAATGTTTATACAACGGGTCCTGTTGTTGTTGTCGTCGTCATCGTTGTTGTTGTTGCTCTCGGGGGGGGGGGGTGAGTGCCAGGACAGCGTGCTTGTCTCTGCAATGTCTTGAAGAACTTTAATCCCCGACCTTGGCATTCGCTCCAAACTCCTTTTGGAGAACTCGGCAGACGTCGGGCGAAGATGAGCCGAGCGATAAGAATGTCTGCTCGGAGAAGCAAAGTGATGAGGAGGAGGATGAGAACGAGGGATGACACAATGAGGTTAAGGCTAAAGAGATACGAGTGTGATGATAACTGACAGATGATGAGCGAGATAAGGGCTTTAATGTAATTGTGCGGGTTGGGTCCTGAATAATTACAACGCGTCTTTCTCTCGCGTAAAACACAGGGCATACCCTCAGATGCTCCCCGCACACGAAGCGTTATTTCGGTTGCGTTATAACCTGCGATAATCAAGCATGCGATTAAGGCCGTATTAAAATAGCGCGTGCTATAGTTCTGCTCCCGATATTCCATGTATTCATGCTATTCAGAAGGGTTTCGATTACATATTGGTGGAAGATTACATGAATATAAGTTGGTATTACCTGGCATCCATCTATCACCTGCTTCGCCACTCTGCATTCAAAGAAAATGATCACCATTCTGCCCTATTCCCTCAATCCATCTCGGCATTAGCATAATACAGCTCGTTCGAGATCGATCCATGACAATGAAATAACCGGCAGTGGTATTTTTTCTTTTTGCGCGCGTTCTTCATCAAATACCCATGTGCCATTTTTTCTTTCTTGGGATCGTGTCACACTCACTCACTAGTGGTGGAATAAATATATTTCCGAGGATCTCCATGTGAGCCAGCTAAATAAAAATGTGTTATTAGAGTCGGGGAAAAGCGTGGTATAAGGAGATGTTTGTCATGATAATGCAGTATGCCCTTGGTCTTCAGTCTCCGATTCAAGAACATTGACAAAGGCTACATGTATTTACTGCTTCCATTTTTCTATCTTATTAAAGTTATTTTTTCAGCGACATAGAGCTACATTTCTTCTTAAATATCCTTTATTCGTGGATGTTCTTTACCCTTCATATTATGCTATTGCCATCACCTCTCCTTCTCTTCCTCTTCCTTCCTCTTCCTCTTCCTTCCTCTTCCTCAGTGCTCCCCTCATTTTAAAAAATATTTCGTTACGGGTGATTTTAACGTCATCTTATTGGAGTGATCACGTTACAATGGAGCGTTAATGTATGTATGCGTTTGCTACAATGAATAATATTCCATGGAGATTAAGCCATACTGAATTTGGGTCTGCAATTGTGCTAAACCTGACTAAATTTACCCACTTTTCAACTCGCCCCGAAACCATCCTCGAAATTCGCCACCTTTATCGTCGGTAGATGACAGGGGAATCTATATCTCCTCAATAATCTAATCTCGATGGGTCCCGCGGTCAAATCGGAAAGAAATAAGAGTCTCCCGATCATATTAACGTCGGCTGTTAACAAAACAGGGCACGAGCTTTGCCCAAAGCCGAAGTAGATGGATAAGATGAAAGAGAAAGAGATAAAGCGATAGAGAGAGAGACAGAGAGAGAGAGAGAGAGAGAGAGGAAAAGGGAGAGTGAGATAGTTGGGAAGAGGTACAGGGAGAGGGAGAAGGATGAGAGAGAGAGAGACCTATAGAGAATGAGAGAGAAGTGAGAGATATTGGAGAGGGAGAGAGATGTGTGAATAAAGGAATTGAACACGCAGAGAAATCCATGGAGAAAAACTGTGGCGCTACTACCACCTGTGGAAGCGTTTGTGTGTGAGCATGGGATATCTTGTGCATACTTCACACTAAGAAATACAAATGTCATGACCACATGCACACAGACACACACAATCATGCATCGTGTGTGTAATAACTTTTGCGATGCATATTACCCAGAATACCTGCTTCAAGGAAATGCTAAGCAGTGAAAACAAAATGCTCGAATAGCAACGGGTATGAGGAAAATGCAACCGTCTTTGCTACTACGTCGCTTCGTTGTTGGAACGTTAACATGTCGGTTGATGGATGCTGTTAAGCCCAGGGGTCTCAGTCATGTAGAAATACTGTAAGCATGCGTGACCAATGGTTTTCCAGACACCCCCCTAAACGAGGATTTCTCCTGGAGCCAAAATACACCCTAAATGACGATTCCGCGTTATTTTTTCACGGTTTCACACCCTAAACGGGTATTTCACAAATGTGTACTCCTAAACACATATTGTAAAATTGTAACCCCTTGAGCATGTTTAAGAGCAATAGGGATTACCATTTGAGTTGTTGACAATGTGAATAAATCAAATTGCACTTCTGATGTAAAATCCACAACATAAAATTCATTCCAATAGAGAAGCAATCAAATCAACCTGTGCACTTCCAAATGGGTTTAATGCACAGCAATCATTAGTCCTTTCTTTGAAGAAAAAAAAGAATTACATTTCAAATTTGATCTATTTTTATATAAAGTAAATGTAGTGTTTACACAAGCTACACAATGTACAATGAACAGTTACTCTTCTAAAAGGGAAAACCATAACATTAATGATGAAACCGATTTGGAAATCAAAAACTTCAAACTACAAACATTTTCTATTTCAGGAGAAATTTTCGTGGTCTGGGTATAGTTTTTTATTGGATTGGTATGGGAAATCGCATATTGACCATGTTTACCATATTGACCATATGCTATTGACCATATTGTTGTCGTAAACAAGCATGTCACATGCTGGTACGTGAAGCATAGGTGCTTCTTAACGTGTTTTTACATTATTATATTTCGTATCATTAATATGATGATCGTATAACATCGCTAGATAGAGATTCATGTCCATTTCTAGAATTCGTACACAGGGGCCCATTCAGAAAACCTCTTGTACTGTCCTGCAATGCTCGTAAATCTCTAGCTGGATTATCTGGATAAGTCATGCATATAATTCGGACAATTCCTTTTTATAATTTGCCATTTTAGTGTGGTTATTATTTTTGCGTCTGTTTAGAATGAGGTTGTTACCCTACTACCTGTTTGGAAAGAGCACCTACCTATGGTGGACGCGTTTCTAACTCCCTTGAAATATTTGTTGTTTTGTAGACTATGGCTTCATATTATTGCCAACGGAACCACAGAAGTTGGGGAAATTCTGAAAGATTTCTGTCTGAGTTTGACATGTTTTTATAACAAAATGTAAAAAAACAATCGTCGATACATCCGTTCACTTCAATGATGGTATCTTGATTTTTCCTTGTTTGTCTTAAAATACCTATCTTCGGTAGATGTGAATCAATAGTCGAAAAATGTTTTAGATTCTTATCAAAGTTTCGACAAGAATGAGGACAACGGTTCCATTTAATGGTTGCTAATTTAGAAGATGGTAATAAAGAAACGATTTTTGTTAAATTAATTGTTCCATCTGAGGTGAATGACTAATCATCGTGCTTTTTCCTTTGTAAGAAACTTGTATTTTAACTAGAAACATGTTATGTCAAACTTACATGTTATTTATTATAGTTATTTGTATGATGTTTCTTTGTATTGATATGAAAAAGTGGAAATAAAACAAAACAAACAAACAAATACCCTTATTCTATCTATTACAATTTATTAGGTCAATATGATTTTTTAAATGATCATAACTGCATTAAATTAAATTCATCTCTCGATTTCAATGTGCTTCAAAGAGCGCGGTAATAGCTAATTCATGCCGCATTGATCATTTCCAGGCTATTCCACTACGTCCCATCATTCGTTCAGACCTAGGAAACATTAATTCCCATGACACCATTTTGTAATATTGCAACTCGAGAAGAAGGGGAAGGCGGAGGGAGAGCATTGGTAGGATACTTTTACATGTAAGAGCGGAAAATGAGACCACTTTATGAAGGAAGGAGGCTGTACGTCAGCCGTTTTGTCGAGTACCGTCTGATCAAATACATCTCATCTGGTACTCAAAATTGAGAACTGGAAAAATGAGAGGAAAGTTCAGGAATAGACTGTTTGACATGCCATCAAGCGTCGAGGAGGGCATTTCATGGATGACGTCATAACGTGGACAGCACGCAGACACCACTCCATTGCATATATTTCTATATGACACAAATCGCTGCTCGCTTTGTTCTGCGATGAAATTAGAATTATAAATGCAGATGTGGGGTCGCCTCCATCCTCAGATTTTATACTGTACTTCCATCTTAATTAAAAGATTTTATTTCATACTTCAATCCTAGAAAAGTAGACGTGATGAAATTACTACAAAAGGTGTAGGTGCATATCAAGTGACGAGCATGTGCACTTTGACTGGAGCCTGAATTATGAAAAAGGAGTATCTTGTCAATTTCATTCATTTATTAATAAGTTTTTCATCATTCCGAAAACACTGTTACAATTTGTGCAATTGTTTACACAGACGAAAATGAAAGTGTTAAATTTTCTTAGATATGTATGTCCATCTTGAATCTTATATTCATACATTTTGCATGAAATTCTGGAAACATTTCGATCAAAATATGCATATCAGTTTCATCCCCTCGAATGGCCTTACAACAATCTGATTATTTTCATCTTAGAATATTATTTCCGAGTCTATGACTTACAATGCTCTCTTTTCCTATATAACATGTATCACAAAGTCATGACAAGGACAAAAAGATCTTTCATGAGCATCCCTTTAATCACATGACCTTGATGAATGACGTCACGATGAGGGCTCGTACAGGCAGCCAGATCGACGCGGTGGCGTCGTCGCTCAATACGTTGATTCATTCTTTGGCAGGTGCAGCGATTCCATCTAAAATAAGGTTATTTTGGAGGCCACTTTGTACAGATTCTCGTGTGAGATGGTATGACAACATGTTGTTTTCCCATGCTAAATTCGGGAGGGGGTATTTTTTTTCGGAAGACCCTTGCTGAGAGAGAGAGAGATAGCCAGTGACCATTCAAATACTGTAGCTAATGTGGATGTTGTAGCCTGAGATATATTATACGTCATTTTCCACGCGTGTATTTGATTATGATTGCAGGGAAGGTTAAGCAAATTTGTTTAGACCTATATTATAGCCTCAATGATTGACGCTTAATCGATAGATTCGAAATTTGTGGGTTTTTTCCTCTCCTTTGTCAGTCCGTTGCCTCAGGATATCACAGCACAACGCTAGCCCAATGTACATGGTTGTGTTTGTGTGTGTGTGTGCGTGTATTTGTGTGTGCGTGTATTTGTGTGTGTATGTATGTGAACTCTCCTTTCAAATGCTGTGATAAATTGTGCGGGCCCCCGCATGCTGCAAGTAGTGTGATGACGTCACCGATCAATGTGACTGGGGTGCCTGGGAACGGCACGTATGACGTCAATGCTGGACTCGGAAATCGATCCGTCGGTCGCATTCGATGAGCTTGAAAGCCGATGATAATGATGATCCGATGGATGGGCCGTGTTTTTTTAATCACCCGGCAACCGCCTCTTAAAGGATGCACATGATGTCGTATCTCCCGTTACCTCATTCTGTTTGTTTTCTGCGTTCTTTCTTTCTCTCTCTCTCTCCCTCTATTGCAAACTTAATCCATTTATCGTTTCCCCTCTTTATTTCTGTGTCTACCTGTGTACACCCAACCCCTTCTCTCTCTCTCCGTACTTAATAATTATATGCCATGCTATCATTCATTGTGTTATTTGTTTTTAGATACCAAACATTCTTGTTGAGTCTTTATGGATATTACGTCCTGTTTGGATATTGTTTTCCATACCCATCCCTCCCTCTCACATTATCCCCTCCTCTACCTCCTCCTCTACCTCCTCCTCCTCCTCTTCCTCCTCCTCCTCCTCCTCCTCCCCCTTCCCCCTCCTTGTCCCGTATTTTCTCTTCGTTATACTCCTCTCAATCCCGCTTTCTTCCATTGTGTGTACTCTTCTCATATATTGCCAGATATCACTCTAGCCACATGCATCGTTCCATTTCTTCCCCCTTTCTCTCCCTCCTCCTTCCATCCGTCACTCTCCTCTCGTTTGCTATATAGCTAGCTCTGTAAACACACGTTGTATCTCTTTGCCTGGGACTACTAGCTAGGTCAAGGTTACCCAGCTTTCTAGGGAAGTGTCTCTTTGCTCATCGAGTAAAGCCCTATGTTTGTGTAAGTGATTCATGGGGTCATCCTGACGAGGCGAGATGGATGTCTCCTCCTCTCTTGTCATTTTTCTTTCTCCCTAGCCTTCTCTCTTTTTCTCTTTCCTTTCTTCTTTTCTCTTGAATTCGTCTTTCCCCAAATCAAATATTTCGCTGTTGTGGTCTCTTTTTCTATGTTATATCTATTCTCAATCATTTCCTTCTATAAAGTCTTTTCAGTTGTCTTATATTTTTAAGCAGATAATTAATTTGTTTTTAATGATAAAAGTTCGTTTTACCAAGACATTTTTCCAAGAAATTTCCTTTTCCTTTTCCAGAAATACGCGGTGGTCTTCGTTGTTGCTTATTTTACATTTTGTTAGTTAAACCGCTGTATCTTTCAGTTCATATCACTTGTCTTGTATTTACATTTTCTAAATTTGTCATTTTTTTTTACAAATGCAAATCTGCGTCGTCTAGCCATATTTCAATCATGCACGCATTATTAATTTCGTGCTCATCGTGCGCTAGTCGGCGCGATTACGTTTCCAAAAAGCCATTACAGTAAATCATTGTTGCCACATACTCTAATGAATTTGGTTAGTATTGTTTCGCATGACTCACTCTCAAATGCATATGATGTGTTGGTAATTTTCACAGCTTTGTGATTTCACTTACGTTTGAAAAGTACAAAATGTAAAAATGTTTAGCGTATAATAATATTTGGTTAGAAAATGAACAATCTTATCCTTATACAAGATATGAGTCATGTCGTGTATTATATTTGAATGCGTTGTAAAGGAAAATACGGCCAGTGAATTAAACAATTTCTATATACGGTGTATATTGATGACATACATATTAGTTGTACATGTACACACAACAAACCGTCACACATGATATCATTATTGCACGAGCTTGATTACTGTCATAAATCACTTTTAAAAAATATATAGTAGCATCATACATGTCAGGCTGAAGTATATTATCACCATCATTGCAATGACGAACCTTCGTCATTGCCTTGTTTTCGTTCACATTATTAATATTCTTACTTCTTCTTCCTCTTCTTGTCGTCCGGAATCCCATTCGCTTTGCACGTAGTGCTTGTTATTCCTATCCAGGTCCTTTCCTCAAGTCCTTTTCCTTTCAAATTTCGTAGGCATCATCTCTAGCATCTCATCAAGGTCACCTACTTTTTCGATTTTCGAAATCACTCATGCATGACCGTCCAGGGGCCATTTTGTCCGTTTCTGGTCCATTTTAAGGCCTTTATATCTTCCTTCCTATCTCCACTATCCTAGATCCTACAAACTTCTAACAAATTCCTCTAGATAGTCTGAGAGATGTTCTTTCATCTGCGACACATGACTTGACCTTCAAAATGCCATCTTCATACTCGAAATTCAAATCTAAGACCGACTCCGTCAAAAATCTCTCAAGTTCTTGAAAATGGACCCCTAAATAATCTAAAACTGCCATAACTTTCTCATATAAATTCCGTTTTGTATTTAAATCTCACAGTATCTTTATCTCATAATTGCACATAGCCATGCCAAATTTCACGCTCCAATGGCTTTGCACAACATAAATAGCGCCCTCTAAAGTTCTGGGAATTGGCTTTCTCTCTGTGGCCGTATCTCCATAATGGCTTGGCAAACCCGTACCCTTTTTTGGATTTAGATACTTGAGGATATGCCCTTTCCAGCCATATACAAAATTATATACCCTATCACTGACCAAATGTGAGAAAATTGCCCTCCAAATTCGCCATTTTCAAGAAAATTGAGAAATAACTTCAACTTGCTCTAAACCGGCGATCTTTATACCTACATCAATGAAACTTGGCAGACACATGTATCCATATACGTGACAACTGTCTGCTAAGTTAAGTAAATTGTAATGCCCTCTTCGCCAAGTTATCGCCCAAAATAATGAATTTACTATGCTTTACGTAATAGCGCGTTTGATGCGTGCAGTACGTTTTGCGTAGATGACAATGGTGTCAAACTGACCGCACTGAAGTGCCCTTTCGAATGATACCAAGTATGGTATATGTTCACGCAGAAAATTGTGAGTAAATCGCATTTGAACAAGGGTCACTATACGAATTCCGCCGAGTTTCCGCCCTATTATAACACGTTTCGGCCATGACGTCATTTTTTAAGACTGTTATTCGGTTGGGTTAGTATGGGCGGCCGTTCGTGCCAAAGCACGCGTCGCAACATGTTCATCATGCACCAAGTCCTATTGGTTTTGCACGCAGTGCTTGCGAGCCCTTTCTAGATCCCTTCATCTACTCCAATTCCCTTCAAAATTCGTAGGCGTAGTCTCTAGCATTCCTTCAAGGTCACTAAATTCTTCGTTCTCCGGAAACCCTCATGCATGACCGTCCAGGCACCATTTTTCCCGTTTCGGGCCGTTTTGGTGACCTTTCTTTCGCCCTAACTATCTCCACTATCACAGAAGCTACAGACTTCTTACATATTGCTCTGGATAGTCCGAGAGTAGCTCCTTCGTTTGACACGTAGAAACATGGCGTCATTGCACGCACATCGTTGTGACACGATTGCATTTCTAGTTTTCATTTGACCTCGTGAAGTGTGTGTCAACGCTGAATTTTTGTGTTGCTCGTTATTTGTTGCTGTTGTCAGATCGACGTTGCTTGGTCGATACCGAGGATAAAAACGAACGACGAGTAACCGTGACAGAATGAGACTAGTTTTATTGTTGTCCGCATTTCTAGGTCATGGAGCGTCACCTGAAAAATAAGGGGGTCACCAAAAGAAAGGGGCAGTTATAACTCCTCACAAACCAAACACAACAATTTAACACCCGTCACATTGGTTGAACAATTTAAATTTTACATTTGGTCATAGAGAACACAACAGAATTTTTATTTCTTGGTACAAAAATAAAGTTAATAGTCAGAGGGACCGACATACAGTACTATCTGTATTCTGTGCCAATTAACACCTGGCTGGAGAAAAGCAAATTAGATAAAATGCCTTGCTTAAGAACGTTATAATTTGGGATAGAATCCAATTGCCATGAATTAAATCCTGCTTTCCCCTTCTCTCTATTATAAGCGTTCCATGTTCACCCCCAAATTCATTAAGTGGCCTGTTCTACTACTTCAGTTTTTATTCTGGCTCGGTGCCCAGTTCCCTGTATAAAACGCCAGGTAACAAGGACAGTGTATATTAGTGCAGACGGGTATTTTAAGGTGAGACATAAATACACACCACGTTATGACAGGTTATATGGGACAATTCTGTCGTTTGCATTTCCAACACTTCAATATTTCATGCGTACGTTGTAGGATAAACAGTTTGCCTCTATGCGGTTTAATGTTTGGTATTTGCCTAGACGGTAGCAGCATTATTTCCCCATTCTCTTTTCCTTTCATTTTCTGTCTTTCTTTTGCTTACCTATTTAATAAGATTTTCTGTAAAATAAACAATGCCGAAAACGTAAGGCGTGGTTATTCATCGCCGCTCAACACCGCCTCAATAGCTCAGCGGAAAATAATGAACGTATAATACGATCTTACTGTAAATCATACAAAAACAAAAATAAACAAACAAATTAAAAGCGGAATAACATCGTACAACATGTAAGCTCACAGAGAATGTTAGTTACATTTATCATGGTTAGGTTTAATATGAACTGCATAATTTTTTTCAAAACTGTCAATGGGAATTTAAACATCAGTGATCCTAGTTTTTACAAAAAACAAAAACAATCTTCACTCACTGCACACCAATTTGAATATTCTGCAGACGGCTTGATCATGTTAACAGACATACTACCGTGTATGCCGACATACCCTTGGAAACATTAGAAAGCAATCGCAAAACTATATGTTTTCGATTAGCCTTCCTCCTATTATTTTTATCGCCGATGAAATTGTTAATTCCCAACTCTGAACATGTTATTACGTTGAGGTGATTCATCATTCCTCCAGACACCAGGAGGCGTTTCACAAAACTTGTCATCAGTGACAAATGACAGTTTTTGTTATAATCTACTGAAATCCTTGCTTCTGATTGGTTATCAGCAGATTTGTCACTGATATTTGTCATTTGTCATTGAAAAAAGGCTATGTGAAACACCCTCCAGCAGAGCGCCGGAGTAATATTTCATTCTTAGAACAGGATGCTATGAAGCACATTCACAAATGAGTACATTTATTTTCCTTAATGGTGTCTTTTCTAGTTGAATGTGCTTTGTTTACGAGGTCGTGCAATAGTGTCCCTGCATATTTAAGAATTTAATGCGTGCAAGATCGGAGAGGGAAAATACTGAAGATCACTTGTATCATGGAATCCAGAAAAAAAAAGTTTTCTGAGCCCTGCCAGAAATTGTTCTAATTTACGTGTGTATTACGACCATTTTATGGATTTTTTTCCTTTTCTTATCATGAATATACTTTTGTCAGATTTTCGTCCAGGTATTGAAGTAAACCGAATGTGGAATATATATTCTTGTATTCAGGAGGGCTACATGTACATTGTAGAACTACTACAAGAATTATGCGGTTTATTTTAAACTTGGTTCGCTTTTGTTTTTGTTTTTTCTTCAAATCAGCGACTCTTTTTTCAGTTTCCTTGCTCTAATTAGGTTGGTTTCTGTATAATTTGCTCACTGTTTTGGGTGTGATGTATGGGCGAGGGAGAAGTAGACCGTGAAACGCATAAAAGCACATTGGCTCTGTCGTCTGCGCTCTTAGAAAGGTCAAGTCAGAGCAATGATGGATGCCCTCTCACCTGTGTCTTTCCATAATGGCTTCTTCCTTCGCCAAATCGTGGACCTTCTTTTTAATGAGGGGATAGGGGTAGCCCCCACCCACCCCCGCTTCCGTGCCGTTTATGACGCCATGATGAGCCCCTTTCTGGGTGAGCGTTTACAACACGGATGTACATTTTTGCTCGTAATCGCCCCATAACACCCCTCCTTCTGCTCATCCTTCTCCTCCTCACACTCATTCTCTTCTTCCTCCTTATAATCAACCTTTTCCTCCTCCTTCTCTTCTTCCCTCCCCCCCCCCCTCTACTGCTCGACATTCACTACCTCCTCTTCCTTCTGCTACTTCTCCCTTTTGTGCTGCTCCTCCTGCTACCCCTCCTCCTCCTCACCGTCATACCCCACCACCTATCCTCCTAACATGTACATCCTCATCCTCCTCTGGCACTCTCTGTATTCCACCCTCTTTTCTGTCGATGCATAATGCCCTGCAGCCTCAGGCATGGATAACCATTTCTGATACCATCCAAATGCGAAATGTGTCTTTGGGGAGAATAAACCCTTTAATTTTTAATGCAATGGACAATAATAGGTATACCGGAACCAGTTTCACAATATAATTACATTGGTTGCTTTAGCTTTCGATTGCACTCGTTATATCGGGGGCTTGATGGATGAATGGCAAAACCATCCCTTGAAGATCTAAGTCACTCTTAAAGACATCTTCGTCCAAGTGCGTTTCAGATCTGTTACTTCTTGGGTTTTAGATCCGAAAGCAACCTTGAAAGTGAATTCCCTTGTTGGTAATAATTGTAAATAATGTATAGACTGTGGGTGATTACCTTGCAGTCCCAACTCAAACATCTAACAAACTACCCTTTAAAGGTAGGCGTTACTACTGCAGCTAGAAGGGATTAGACCACACAGCGAGCCAGCGAGGTCATTGTGACAGGTGGCTATCTCATTAACTCAGCTCTCATTTAACATAAGAAAAAGAGGATCATGGGGGACCAACAGGCACCGATTTGGGAAGTTTTCTATATAGAGGGAGCAACAAGTAGGACAGTGTGCCTTTAAAACGAGCTGTAATAAGGGATGCAAGACATCATTCTGTGGTGTACCAAGAACTATCATGAGAGGGGGGGGGGGGCACAATTATGTCAAGCTCGAAGGAACATTCAGTTAAGCAAGTAAAATGTTGAAAACATTACGTTTTCTTTCTATGGGCTGTGTGGAGGTGGGGCGGGGGGGGGGGGGGCAGGATAAAACATTTTGTTGTGCTTAGATTATATGCTAGATGGGGTTTTACTGGATGAGGGCAAGGGGCACCTAGCCCTGTGTATCTTCTGTGTCTGCCCCTGTTGTTATAGTGTTGCAGTGTGTCTACATCTACCTAAGACGAAAATACATCTTCTTTAGACAAAACTTTCAGAAGAATCAAAATAATCTATAATATTAACGATTCCTGTGAATCTGTCTAGCTATTTATCATGCCCCGTGATGATAATCTGGTAATGTGTCTACTTCAGCCTAAGACGAAAATCCATCTACCTAAGACGACTGCGATCGGAAACATAGATTATCTAAAAAAAAAATCCAGTCACCCTTTTCAATCTTCGCATTTATCATATTCGTAACCCTGCGCTCCAGTGGTTTATTGCCGAATAATAAGTAACCAATAACTGCACCATCAACCCACACACACGCGCGCGCACATCTCCCCATGGGCCAATGTAAACAAAGTCCTCCCATTGAGGGAACAACGCTATATGATTCCCTATGGATACACGGTTTCTTTGAAGAGTAATATCCGGCTCTATAATAAAGAGCTACCCTGGATAAAGATAACTGAAGGACGGTCGAGGGAAGGTCAATGTCTGAATATTATGAGTTATCAGCTAAAATAAAAGGTATACGAAACGTATTTAGGACTAAGTCTTGATCGGAAACACATGCATTCTTCACACAGGCTTACTGTTTTATTGTGATGACTTACATCAATACACTTTGCAACCGAATTGATTGGCATAATGTTGTTAATGTGTGCTAATAAGCCACGTCTGTTCTTGTACAATATTACTCGTCTCTCATTGGCTTCACACGAATGGTCGCCATTTTATGTGGCTGTTTACGAGGGGAGCCCCCTCCCTCATATTAGACTAATGTTGAAGCACCATTCTCTCTCTCTCTCTTTCTCTCTCTCTCTCTGTCTCTCTTTCTCTCTCTCTATCTCTCTCTGCGTCCCAGCATTCCATGCATACCAAACCCAAAGAAATGTACATACGTGACCTCTTAGCCACAGGGCCACGTAGACTTGGGTCCCCAGGCGCTTTTAAAGAAATACACGCTCACGTGCGCACTTGAGCCTGTTTCTTTCGCAGGAGGGAGAACTTCACAACTAAAGTGTAGCGCACTTTGAGTCACGAGTAGGAGGGGGCGCTTATTATGCATCTGTAAATAACAAAGTATAGTTTATTTGTATATATGTCTGCTGATTCCGTCTATCGGTAGATCAAAGGTATTTGCACCAAGGCAACGAACTTGGAGGTCATGCTGTTAAAGTTGTGATTATTTACTTTTTCAAGCTTATTTATCAACACAACAGACACTGACAGATTCGTATAGTGTTTTACATGTTTAAAAATTATG